>WMED01000878.1:567-30824 GCA_019650415.1 Pipa parva
GAACCAAAAAGTTTGAGAAGCACTGGTATATGGTATATATCTTCTTATTTTGGAGATGTTAATAATTAACATACTACCAAATTCAGCTATACAAGTTTCCCATGAGCTGAAAGCTAAAACAATGTAACCTATTTTAAATTTGCAGTTAAGAAAAAAATAAGCACATTTCTGGAACATTGCAAACTGTAATCGAAAGGACATTTGCCAAACACAATTACTCTGCATAATATGGATGCTTTATGTTGTTGATTGTCTCTTTTAGCCATTCTATCTTGATATGGAAATTGTTTCCAAAAACTTTCTGTTCACACTGGAAGGTTGACACCGTTTTGTTTTATTGCCTTGTCAGAACATTTCTTAAAATTATGGCATAATTTTACATGACTGAAAGAAGAAATGAATAAAATGTATACTGAACTAAATATATTACCATTTATAAAAGTGGTTGAAAGAGGTAGCTTGGGAAGATTTGAAATGACAAGTATCTATCTACATGTCTGTCTGTATGTCTACCTATCCATCCATATGTCCATCTATCTATCTATTTATCTATCTAGTAATCATTTATTTACCTATGTATCTAGCTATCTGGAAATGTTTAGTAGGCCTTTCCCCTACTGAGGTTGAGTGCTGTCACCTGTATCAGAGCTTCACTGGAAGATAAAACATTTTGATTCAAACCACTGCCTTCACATTGAAAAAAAACAAAAAGAGGAGCACAGTTGCTGTAACAAAAAAGTAAAGGTTTTGTCACCCGAAACTTGTAATGCACTTGAATTAATTGTAGCTTTGCTATTTTTTTTTGCTACAGCAACCGTGCTCCTCTTTTTGTTTTTCAAGTCATTGATGTGTCTGGCAGGACACGTGGATCTGAGGTTGCACATTACATCTAAATTGTGTTGTTTGCCTTCTCTTACTGTTCGAGTACACTGCCTTCACAAGGTAGATAGAAAGAATGTGTGTAGAATGCAGATTTTCTGCTGAATTAGTCATAACAGGTTGACAAGCTATATTGAAAGTGTCCTATGTAGTCTCTATTCATCAAAAGTATACAGCTGATTAGCTTAGTTGGTGTAAGGTGTCCTTGAGCAAGATGTGGTTAGTTATGTCAGTCTTATATCTGATACTGTGACAACTGGGGCACTAATGAGAAGTGAACAGCAATTCTCAGAGAGTTAAAGGTGGGTATTCTTTCCTTCATTTAGGTAACTGCAAAGTGGCAATGCAAAATAAATCCTTATGACAAATCCTGCAAAAGTTGAGAGCTTTCAGATCAAACTTATTGTTTGTTGTTTGATCTATTGCCTTAAAACTATCTGTAATTTTAAGTACAACAATAGTAAGTTCCTTACCTTGTACATGTACAATAAAAGTTAAGACTTACAAGAATCCCCAGGCCTTTTTGGTGAGTTTGTGTCATGTTGTGACCAAGAGCATATTTCACAATATACTCTGAAGTCAGTAAACTGGAGGCTTATATGTAGAGAGTACAAGCCACGGGTGAATGGTATATTTAATAAACCTTGTACTGTTTATAGTTCCACTAAAAAATATTGCTATTGACTGTTACACTGTCCATCGTAAAGCTTCAAACTGACATGATAAATGACACCCGCATGCCTGTGATCAGTGCCGGCTCTGCCATTAGGCAGAGTAGGCAAATGCTAGGGGCACCGCCTGCCCAGGGGGGTGCCCCTAGCAATTTTTTTTTACACTGCCGGCCGGCTGGTAGGTTACTGCAACCGCAGCTCAACTTTAAGTCTGCCAACTGGCAGCTGCGGCTGCGGTAACCTCCCAGCCGGTGGGGGGGGGGGGGGGGGGGGGGGGCGCCTGGGGCGCCAATAGGGCCAGAGCTGGCTCTGCCTGTGATTACCTAAAAAGGTCTCCTGTGCAAGCCATGGAGCTTACTATTTAACTGCCTATATCTTTCATTTAACACTGTAATGAAGGACCCTGGCACCATGGTAATCAGGGGCTTAGGACTTCCCCCCACCTGATTTGACATGGTTTACTAATGTATCAGCGAATGCTTTAAAGGTATTCCAGTCTCGCAATGTGAGCCGAAGTACCTTTAAAGCATTCGCTGATCTCCGCATGCAGGAGAGCAGGGAGCGCATACCAGTCTCAGCGAGGTGAATCAAAGGATCACCAGGTAAGTTTGCACTTTCCTGAATTACCACCTTAAATGTTGGATTCTCATAACAAGAAAACAAACAGCACCAAGCGCAGTTTCTTGTGCAGTGTGACGTAGTCAGTCGGACAGTAGCATCCCTTCCATCAGCCCCTAGCTAATTTGTCACTTTGACCTGGCAAAGTAAAACTGGCAAATTCAACACATTATTTCTTGATGAATTCACTACTTTAACAGGCTCAGATGCTTGATTAATAGCCTAATTACCTGTGCACGTTCATGCAAAGTGATGCAAAAAGCTCCCTAAGTACACTACTTTGTAAGTGTCCGAATTGGTTCATGAATTTGCCCCACTGCAGAGTTTGAGCATGAAGTGGCAAATGGACAGAAATTCTGGCCTTTATGCGACTGTTTGAATTTTCATGAATAGGTCCCGATGTGTGAGGTGCACTGATCTGCTCAGCAAAGCACACACATTAACCTTTGTTTTACTTCACTTTAATGTGTAATGAAAGGACTGAGGTGGCAGAAGTGGCTTATTCAGCTAAACATTAGCTAATGTTCACTAAGCTGACTGCCATGTAGAATGCAAATCAGACTGAAGCTTTATCTCTCCCTTAACAAACTTACTGAAGAACATTTCAGTATCGTCTATATATGGCTTAAACCGTTTTTGTGCTAGTATTGTCTATACACATAAAGTTATTTGAGTATATGCTATATTATCTGATAATGATCTGATGTCAAAAGCATTCTGGTTTTTTTTCTTATATTTGTCCATTTTTATGTACATGCAGTATCTGAATTATTCTACTTATTACCAAATAAAAACTATTTTCAAGTTTTAATTTACATTCCTCTCACTGCAAAAAAGAAAGGTTCAAACATTCCTATCTCAGGTCACAGAAGTACTTTCTCTTCAGTTGAGATGTTCTTTAGAATCCTAACTTAATTAAATGGCTATACAACAATTTAGAGCAACTTCATTTTTCTTCAGACGTATAATACTAAAATAGAATAATGGAAATAAAGTGGGTGCAAACTGAGGTGCAATTAATCTATCCTTGGGTTATGTCCAAAGTGTCCTAGTGCAATGCAGCAGTTGCTCTGGTCCTGGGATTTGAATTCTGGGTACTTAGTTCACAGGCTTTGATCTTGCCTCTGTGCCATGGAACCAGCTGAGGTTTCATGCATTACTAGTTATTAGTACCTGATTTCAGTTCTCATCATTCCTGTTTTTCCGCCTTGCGCAAGTACTTTGAATTGTAAGACTCATTTACTCCCATCTGGTAGCTTGTTGCTAGTCATTCCCTACTAGGCTCTGCCTATATATACTCTGCAGGATGGCTGTCCCACTGCCTGATTATAGATCTTACTTCCTGTTGCCTGATCCAGATATGTTTATTCTATGAAGAATCTACTGCATTTTAGTTTCTCCTCGTGATTCCTGCTTTTGCCTGCTGGTATTCTGCTCTCCCTGGTGTGTTTTCTGCTGCAGTCTGCTCATCTCCAGTTTGGTATTGGACTCCTTGTGTACCTGGCTTTTGGTGATCCTGATTCTGAAAGTTCCCTCCTACATCTTCTCAACTACCGCAACATGACCAGTGGGTGGCTTCCTCAGGGGCTGCAACCTGGGGATCCCCTTGCAGCAAAGGCCATACCTCATTTTGGGTGAAGACCAGGGATCCCTTAGACTCCACACATTGGGTGGGGCAAGTGCCAAATTCGCTGTGGTGTCCAGCAAACCCTAAGTTATCCTGACACCTAGCTAAAGGAGAATACATTTTTTTTCTTTGAGCATTGACTTGGGAGGAAAAAAATATTATTTCAGACATATTGTATAACAAAAACATGAATACTCTTTACATAAACTTGACTCAAAGGAAAGTAGAATTCAGACATATTGTATAACAAAAACATGAATACTCTTTACATAAACTTGACTCAAAAGAAAGTAGAATTATTCTAATTATGGATGTGAGGAATAAAATCTGACACTGCAGATCTGAGGCAGGTTCAAAATCCATTGGATTACCTAAAATGCATGAACCAATATCAGATGAATCCTATCCGTATCCCCAAGATGTTGATGCCAACCATCCACCAACTTATACAGTGCACCACCAGAGACACCAGGATATATGTGGCTTGCTACTATCTTAGTAAAAGATTGGTTTGTTTTTATTTAAGGCTTTTTTGTTTTTTTGTGTTCACTGAATTGAGCAAGCACAGTAGCAGTGTAGATCAGAAATCTGGTATTGTGCATTCTCTATTTGGCGAGAGGAAGCAGAAGAGAAGAGGATTAGAGTAGCTGTCAAAAACACAAGATATTTTTAGAGTACAAAGTGTGGGGGCAGCTCTGAAGCTAAAAGTGTGATTGGTGATAGTAACCCCCTCCCTCTTGCTTATCACCCCTTGACAAAATGAACCTATAGAATCCTTTAACATTTTTCAGTGACTGCACAAAGTTTACATTGACTAAATATGAGCAGTCAGTTTCATCATCTGTGAAAAGAATGGTTAAATGTTTTTAAAAAGGAGACAGTTATACCTGAATAAATAACTGCTATATTTCCAAAATGCATTTTACACATGGTGCAGTTGATGAAATAAGGACAAAATAGCAGAGCTAAAAGCACACTTGGATAAACATCAAGTAATAAAATAAAAGCTATAATAAAACACATGAATAAACATAACAACTGTAATTGCAACATTTTACTGAGACAAGATGATATTTTTATAATATAATAGAAAACAGGAAAGGAAGTTAAATAAAATTATTTTTTTTTGTTCTTGATAATTCCACAGTCTCATGTACATGCCACTGAGGAAATATTTTTATTAAAATGGTACTAGTTCGGATGGTGGAGCTTAGCAGGAGCAGATAATAAAGTATGTTTAAAACCCTTCAAACATGAATAGAAAGGCAATCATTGCAGTTCTAAAACCTAAAACAAGAGAACTTCTTGCTGACTGAGATGCCTCTACCCAAAAATGATATAAAGGGGCCAGTGTGTTATACTGGACTAACTGCGGAAAACTCTAATTCTCACATAAGTATGCAAGTTCAGGCCTTTACATGACTGTTCGCACTTTAATAAATAATATCATAGATACCTTGATCCCTGGTAATACCAGTGCTTTTCCCATATATATATATATATTGAACATTCAAGGTCTGTGAGACAAAGGCTAAAAGATAGTGCTTTCACCAAGCAAACGTTCTTGGTGAATCTCCCAATAGAAGATAAGTCATGGAGATGGCACCGCAACTAGTCAACTTAGAAAAAATAGTCACAAGAAGTAGAAAGAAAGATTTGTTCCTCTTTGGAAAACCCCTTTCAGTCATCTGTTTTTTTTTTTCTTATGTAATACTGACACCTTCTTGGTGATTATTAATATTAAGCAACACACAAATGCCGGGGACTAACACCAGTTGGGAGCTGTACTGAGGTACTCCTGACCACAATGGGATATGTACTTGTTATTCATTATGGCACATATTCTAAGTCGCTCCCAGTTTATACCCTTAACCCCCACAAGTGGGTATGCAAGGGAATATTGTTTTGTTGTATTGGTGTACTGTAACAAATTCATCATAATTAGGCATATTGTAGTGAAGTGATGTCATTTTTATATGGATCTTTTTAAAGGCAACAATGCCATCATAACTATTTATTTCCACGCTTATGAAAACACACTAGCAATCGGTGTAAATTATCATCAAGAAATGAGAATGTCATTTAATAGTTGAGTTTTGATCTCTGTTATCATTGACTGAGAATAGTCACATAAATTACAGCAAATATTGTTTTCTACATTCATTTTAATAGCAAGTTTTTTCCTAGTTTATGGTGGCACCTGTTCACCACATTCCCAAGTTTTTTGAGTGAAGTGTCACCAGAATAGTACCAAGAGCCTTGTTTTAAGCCCCCCCAATTTGCCGTTTATATTTGGCAAAGTCAAATCTGCATGTTCAAGTCAGTATTGTCACTTCAGAACAAGAAATATCCAGACCACATCACCTTTCTTTTAGGGAATTACCCCATTTGTATGCCTTAAAAAAAATACATAATCCCCCATAAGAATGGTGATGTGGTTTGGATATTTCTTGTTCTCAAGTTTGACTGGGACCTAGTTTCAGTCTGGAAGACTGCTCACATGAAGATTTAAACAGATTTGGGGAATTGCTCAGACATTCCTCAGGACGAAATGTTACTTCAACTCATAATGAATACTCAAAGGAGAAACTTATCAAAGTGAAAAAGGGTTTTTAACAGCCTGATGCTGGAGAAACAGTGTTTATTTTATAATGCAAGTATTGACTATTTAAAAATGCTGTTTTCGCCATGTAGAAAATGTTTTAAGCTGTTTTACACTAAAAAAAATACTGTAAAAATCGTCAAAAAGCTTGATAAATATCCCCTGTTGGTTTTGTTGTATTCAAAATAAAAAAAGATGCAAAGTGGTGTATTAACAGTATAATGTTGCAAACTATTAGACAATTCCCACTTTGCAGAAAATTATGATCAGTTAGGGAACTGGAAAATGAAAGCCTTTACAGGACAATTCATACTTTCATAACTATGGCACCAAAAATGTAGGTAAACTGAGAATGGACTAATTACCCTGGACCAACCCACAATTTAACATAGCTAATTCGATATACAGTATATTAATGTTTGAAGTTAGGGCAGGCAGTTAATAAAAACCATTGAGTGATTTTAGCTCCTACCCATCCACTTATGCTGAAAACACTGCTCACTTCTCAACATATTTGCGACCCAGCTAATTAGGAAATGGTAACAGTGAAGACAGCAGCTTAAAAATCGTAATGCAGTTTAGATTTATATAATACTTGTGATTTTCAAAGTTTCCTTGCAGCAGTAGAGCTATCCAGAAAGGAGGATTTATATAATATTTATATAATATTAAAAATAGCTGCAGTTTAGTTCTTCAAGATTAGAAGTAGCAGTGATGAGATACTGTATCTACAGTAATAACCAATGTTATTAAAGTAACATGCAGCAACCTCATCACAGGATGATATAAATCTAAATCTATCTTAAATGAAGTGCCACTTTAAGCAGATCTTGTGAGCTACATTTAGCAGCTGCATTTAACTTCTAGGTTGTATGTTACCAGTCCTTCAGAGTGTTTATATTAGAAAGTTATTTTTCCACCTCCTTAATTTTATTGGTTTTCAAAATACAAAATGTGAAAGAAGATACTGATACTGATTTATGGCAGGCGGCAAGCAATTAATTGGGTATTTCATTATCAAATAATCTAAGGTGAAAAAGTAGTGAAGACAGAGGAGTAGAAGAGGTATGTTTAATAAGCTATGCTGTCAGGGTCCATGAGAACGATAATACATGTTGGGTTGTAGAGAGCCTATTTCAGTAATAATCAATCATTTGCAAGGCACAATCTAATCTCATCTTGGTGGGTACACATGAAATTGAAGATTTAGAAAGGATGCAGTGACTCTAGGCATTGTAGGAGCTCCTATAATGTATAATTAATTATTCTGCACTAAGCAAAGAAGATGGTGAATCAGAATAGTTTTCATTGCATGTTTTTTCCAGTATAGTTATATTTCTGTAATTTTTTTGAGGATGTATTGCTTTTTTAATTTTTAGTAGGAGACAATAGCAAAGTCACCGTTTATATGATAGGAATAGATTCTTTCAGATTAGAAGGTATGGAAGCATCAGCTTTATTATTTACTATATATGCACAAGCAAACAGTTTTCCTACTTTCTGATTGATCTGCAGACATCAGCAGTGTACTTACTATTCAGTGATGATTATGAGATTTTTCCTTTTCTTGTTTTTTAAACTGCTTGACCTTTCTTCGGAATGGGTTTCCCTGAAAATGTACAAAATTCACAATCAAGTGTCATTATCTTGCTGCGCACAAATTTTTGTTCAGAACAATTACTATTGCAGCATTACCAAAAAATATTTCCAATGGAGGATTCTTCAAAAATTACCAATATTAATAAAAATGATTAGAATGGACCACAATTCAAAAATGGAAACTTTAGCTTGTCCATAAAGTAAATCCTCCCTTTTTGGAAATCCAAGTAAGCACAGGTAATAATTTTGCATGCAACAAATTAAATCAAAGTGCAAACCTGCTAATAAAGGGCCTATATTATTTTAATAATATCAAGTTAACAGTTAACATTTAGGGAGGAATTCACGATAGTCTGAAGTGAGGTGCGGAGTCCTCGCCTCACTTCGGACTGACTGTTCTGCGCTCGCTAATGTCCTGCACGCGGTCATCAGTGAACGCTTTAAAGGAATTCCAGTCTTGGCGAAACCAAAAGAGTTGCCTCGTCGAGACTGGAATCCCTTTAAAGGGCTCACTGATGTTCGCGTGAAAAACATCACTGAGCGCATATCAGTCTGTGCGAAGTGAGACAAAGACTCTGCACCTCACTTTGGACTATCGTGAATTCCCCCCTTAAAGAGTATAATTAAGGCCACATCAACCCTTACTAATGTATATTTTCTGCCATAAAGTTATTTAAATTCTTTTTAATTTTTTTTTTTTTTATATAGTTTTTATAGTTCAAAATGCCAGTGACCTTACTGTCAAATACAAAGGCTTATATATTTTCCCACATCAATTAGTACTTCTAAAGAGAAAACAACAGAAAGTAAAAAAAATCAATAGTCATGTTTAAAATTCATAAGGCTGTTCTCTTCAATTTTTTTTGCTCAAGGCTAAAGACATTGACTGCTTACAAAGGAAAAGGTGTAATGTATTTCTCTTCCCATGTACAGTGAATCAAATAGATTAACCCTACGCCCCCCAGTAAAAGATGATTTATAACATAATTTGCCCGGGTAATTTGGAGCATTTTACCTCCTCACTTTAGTTTGTTAAAAACATCCATCAGCCTCAATTATATCATTTTGGTGGTGTGCATACTGTACGTCCTTGTAGCATACAAGATTTCTATACTATGACTAGGAAAATTAGAAAGCAACGCAAATGACAAAGTGGCATATTCACATATGTTGAACACACACTTAATTAAAATGGCTTATCATAAAATATGTTCAGCTTATTTTCCATGAAAATGAATAAAACATATTGTCTCTTTACTTTTATTAATCAGTGTGTAGACTATTTCAAGGAACTGCATTCAGCTATGTATAATAAGACCTGCCAATTTGCCATGCATTACTTTTCATTATGCAATCAAGAATTAGCCTTCATTTGTTGAAGGACCATTAGTAAATTATCTTTATTCTCTTACAGATTCATTGGGTTATTTTAGTCATGTATATGGTCCCTGGTAATTAATGAGCTCAACTCTATTGTATATATTTCTTTTTTAATTTTTAGTTTACCAAAAGTAAATGATCAAAATTAGCAATATTGAAAAGTCAATCTAAAAATGAATAGATATAATTTGTAGATACATTTCTGATGCTATTTAGAGTAAATGCAGTGCAGATACTATATGAATATTTCAGGACTTTAACCAGACTTAACATCTCTCTGGAGAGACCTTACAAAAACTACGTATTGATCATTTCCATTTTCCAGACTTCTGAAGGGAAGGGAAATGTCTTTTTGTTTTATTTTTGGTTCAGCAAAACAATTCCCTTTTAAAATTGATAGACATAGAGGGATGATGAACAGAAACAGCAACAGCTTAGGTAAAGGCTGCAACAGCTGATAGAGGTGCTTATAGAAAGACAGATAGTAATTCAAAGGCCATTACTCTTATCAGGTCAGCAATTGCAAGAAGTGATACTACAGAAAATAACTGCAGATTATGATACGAAGGTGTATCTTGCACAAAGAGAAAAGCTTTGAAAGGACATGGAAAATGGCAAGAAAGAAAATTATAGAAAGGTTTATGCCAGACTGAAAGCATAGATTTTAGCCCACCTGGGTGTTAAGTAGTGAAAGCTCAGTGAGGATACACATAGGAGCATGACCCCTATGAGCCAGCAAGGTCAGAAATATGTATTCTTTGATACTTTTGTTAAGGACAGGATTACCATATTCGAGATCCTAAAGTTCCCTTCTATTATGATGCTGTTACTGTATAAATATTTGCATATATTTCTTATGAGTAATTTTTCCTTTAAGCTATTCTAGCCTACTAAGTTTTCCTTTTAGGACAATACCAAGATGGCCCCTGCATTCCTTGTATAGCTGAGGACCACACCCAGACATCTGAGTTTGTGCAGAACTCCACCAATAAGCAGTGTACACCGTGTCTGGACTAACAGTCATGCATATTTTTTATTGGCTCCAGTGTATGTCTTATCTGTAACACACTCCCAGTTTTTTTTATCTTTTCTTTGTCTATATGAATCCTGTACAATAAAGATTTTGCCAGAACCCTCTGCCAGTTCAGAGTATGGGAAAGGCATATAAACCAACCTTTGTTTGTTTGTAAGTTCTTTCTGTGTGCACTCATACTTTAAGATTAATTTGAAACAACAGGTCTATGGTTATAAGTAAGTGACGGTTGTCACCCTCAACACTTTGATATAAAATATCAAAGTATATGTTCCCTTTAAGGTGATCCCAGTTCAAGTGATTGAGTGGCTATCCCAGGGCAATAAAGTTCAGCTGGGTAATTACTGAGTGGGGAATTGGAAGGTTGCAGTGAAAGCTGAGACTTAAATTTGGGCAAAATGTATTAAAATCGTTAAAATGACCGAAATCGCAATATTGAACGATTTTTACCAATATCAAGATATAGATATTATCGATATCACGATATTGCAACTTTGAGGATATCAATATCGCGGTATCGAATGCTCCAGCGATATTATGGAATTATGCCATTGAAAACAATGGTTTACACATTTCGTTCGCATTTTGATATCGCAATATCGATATTACTGGTATCGTGATATCAATAAACTTCCGATATCGCAATATCGGCAATATCGATGTCATGATATTGGTAAAAATCATTTGATATCGTGATTATCGATTTTATTAAATTTCGCCCAATAATTAGTGTGTGAGCAGGAGGATTTTTCAGGAAGTCATAGTCTTCTTCTTCTTTTGTAACTGGAACCCCATGAAAACAATGGCCTTTTAATAAAAAAAGTTACATATCCATAAATATGTAAGTCCTTAAATAATAAGGATCTAAGAGAGAGGCAGCAGAGTACCCAATAGTGAATGCTAATGTATTTTTTTTATCCATAGATTTGTCCGGCCTGCACAAAGTTAAGGGCAGGTCACATCCTCAGTTGTACAAAAGATAGAAGGGAAGAGTAAAATCAGGACGAGGCCAAAGAAAATGCTTATTAAACGTAAGTGGTTGAAGACTGCAGTTACATCTGGAGTCCACTTTGTGGTATTGCAAACTGTAAAAGAATGGAAGAATAATTCTAAATTAACTGTTGATAATAAATTGTCAAAGCCAAGACTAGATTTGATCAAGAAAGATTAGGTAAAAACTGCCAAGGTACATTAGGAGTTTAAGATTTGTTTCCTAAGGCATCATCAATAAAATTACTAGCTGTAGAATGTGATTTATACATTAGAAGGAATTCTGAGAGATAGCCACTTTCATTGAAAGTTACATTTTCATCACAACTGTTTTAGAAATCCTAAATGGTTAGGTTTGATTGTCTTAAATCCGATCTCATAAGAAACAAACAAAAAAAAAAAAAATCAGGAAACCTCATTTGAGGTTTGTTGTCTACTTTTTAATATGTACTGTACAAATGAAAAAAATGACTGATCAAAATAAGGATCAAAGGTAATAAATGACCTGTATTGGTGACAAAAATATTTATGTTGTAGAAGCAGCACATGTGGAAGAAGAACGAACAAAAACAACAACTGCAATGTCAGAAAAGTATACTTAGAGACAGAGGAATTGATTACTTTCATGTTATGTAATGTTAAGCCCTTCTATTAAAGAATGTATGAAGCTTATGAACAGTCATTTTCCTGTCATTTCTGCTCAGAATGTGTTAATGTTTTTATATAAAAAAAACATGATTTTTTTTCAGAGAAATCTGAGCTATTAAAACCTTTTCTTGAATATGCTTAAAACACATTCCCAGAAATATGAAATGATTATGGATTTGTGTAATTATATACTTTACATTGTGTCATCTACCCACATTCTGTATCATTATGTATTATTATGCTTGTCATGTCTGTGTCTTTTAAATATTTTGTTAGTACAGAGGTTTAAGCCCTAACATAACTGTTTTAGAACAAATTGATCTGAAAGTTAAAGGTACATGAAGATAAATATGTCAGTCTTAAATGCTGACAGTACAGAGTTGACTAAATTTAAACTCATGATGTGGCCTAGTTTAAAATCTTTCCATAATTTTGGATTATTTCCAAACATCACTTGATTATGAACCTCCTATCATGATGTGTGCTTGGAAGGTGTTGCTAAACAAATGGGCTGATACTAAAGTACACCTGCCACCTCAAAACTCAAATACTAAATTAGGTTCTAGTAATGAAATAAACATTTTCTTTATATAGTGTTTCTCACTGTCATTTTTCCTGTCAGTGCAACTTTTTTTTCTGGAGTCGGGTTGGGTGGGGCTAAAAGGATGAGTAACATTAAAGTTCCTCCAATCAGATCCCTGCTAGATCGTGATTTAAGGGATCTGATTGGAGGAACTATAATGTCAATCATCATTTAGCCTCACCCAACCCAACTCCAGAATGAAAAGTTAGGCTGACAGGGAAAATGACATGTGAGAAACACTATATAAAGGTACATTTAAAAAAAATAACTACTGTATTTGCTGGCATATAAGACTACTTTTTAACCCCTGAAAATCATCTGAAAAGTTGGGGGTCGTCTTATACGCCGGGTATCACTTTTTTCTCTCCTTACCTAGCTCCTCCGTTGCCCGGCTGTCTGTGCTGAGCGTTACAGCATTCTTCCCCCAGCATTGATGTAACTTCCTGTGAGCGACAGGAAGTTTAATCATTGCTGGGGAGAGGAAACGCTATAGCGCTTAGCACAGACAGCTGGGCAACAGAGGAGCTAGGTAGGGAGAGAGAAAAGGAGGGGGTGAGCACTAAGATAGCACCCCCCTCCTTCAGAGTGCAGGGCTTGTAGGGGCAGCACAGTGTGATGGTGCTCTGATAATCTTGGAGACAGGGAGGACTGGGCAGGCAGGGAGAACTGACCAATGCAAGCAGGATTTGCCTTGGAAGAGAGGTAGTCTTATACGGTGAGTATATCCCAAACTCTATATTTTAAGTGGAAAAGTTGGGGGTCGTCTTATACACCCAGTCATCTTATATGCCGGAAAATACGGTATATATTTAAAGAAAAACATTTATTTCATTAGTAGAACCTAATTTAGTATTTGAGTTTTGAGGAGACAGGTCCATTTTAAATGAGAGGATATATATCAAAACATCTTCTGTTTGATTTTTTCAGGGAACCTCACAATAACTATTGTTAGACTATTATCAGTACTGCTCTGATCTGATGAAGAGGGAATATCACTCAAAAACTTGTCTTAAATAATGATCATGTTAGACAAACTAAAGTATCATATATTACCTCAGTACTCACCTTTCTAATTAAATATTTACTGACAAACTCTATAAAAAGTAACCTTTCAGGTGTTTTTTTACCTCTGTCAGATGGGATGCATTAAAACAGTGTAATTTTGATATACCCTTCACAAGAAAGTCCTTCCTCAGCCCTAATCCCAAAATAAAAGGAAATATAGAAGGCAAGAGGGAAGAAGAAAGAATAATTATAGGATATAATACACAAAGAAAAACATACCTTCAGCAGTTTGGAAAGCAATCCAGAAGAGTACAATGTTTGAAAATCCACAATATTGACTTCACACATGAAGTAATCCATTGAATTACTGCTGTTTGGGGGGGTTTATTTTGATCTACCAATAAGTGGTCCTCTTTTTAATCTCATCCTCACACTACTTTAAGTTGCTCTATTTTGAACAGTTTATAGGAAGAAATGATATAAATATACTAAAGAGTTAATAATGATTTCTGAGTTTAGCATGAAGGTTACAGTAGTCCAGATGAGAGAATACTAGAACATGCCTGATGTTTTAGCAATGGTTACAAACAGCACACCTTTAAAAATAGACAGCAGAAATGGAAACTATTATCTTCTGAGCTGTGAAAATAAGGCGAAGAGACACTGAACCGAAACTGTACAAATGAACAGTGTAGCGCAGGTAGATTGAAGTAACCAAAAGACAGATTGAATACATTCCAAAAAAAAACAAATGATGGAAATGAACATTGTAGTAATATGAGAGTACACAAGATACTCAAGGAATCTGGAGACTAGAGGAAGGCTGCAAACAGGATGAAAATCAAATAGACTTGAATTCTGGGCAAAATTGAATAAACTTAAAAAGACCCAATTTCGTATTTTCGAATTTATTTCCTCGAGATCTCAGCTGTTTCTCATGGTAAATATCGACCGTTTTCTTCCATCAATATTTACCAATAGAAACTTCGATCAAGTTTTTCAATCGGATTTTTCACTGAAAAGGCAGCCATACTTTACCTTAGTAGTATGGCTACCTTTTTAGCAAAAAATCTGATAGAAAAACTCGATAGAAAATTCTCTACCGGTAAATATAGATTAAAAAAAGTCAATATTTACCGTGAGAAACAGCTGAAATCTCATGCAAATAAACTCGAAAAGATGAAATCAGGTCCTTTCAAGTTTATTAAATGTCACCCAAATATCACCCGATAGCCTTAACAAGGCCTTGATAAGGCCTCTAGAAAATGTGCTTTGTCATCACAAGTGTGACCTCCTTGCAATAACTGTAATATAACAGATGTAAAAATAAAACCTTATACACCCTTCACCTACTTTGTGTTTTACCTGGACTTCCAAAAATTCTAAATGATGAATATCTATTTAATAATGTTCCTGTAGAAACTATTGAACCAAGAGTACGTCTGTAAACAGCAAAGAAAAAAAAACCCAAAGCAATAAAATCAGGAACCCAGCTTCAAAGATAACATGTTTACAAGCACGATTTAGCAATAACTGCCATCCCACTCAGAATTTATTTATTCTTTCTCTTTATGTAGTTATTAGTCCTTTAAATTAACCTTGCTGAAACTTCCTAACAGTTAAACTGTTAAAATATCAGAAAATAGCTTAATCCTGTGTGTTTTGTCTGTGGGAATATTAGTCAAGTGTATTCAACACAAGTAACACAATTTCAGTGTTTTGTGTCTATTGTAATGCCAAAATAATCAGGTTATAGATTGAGGGGCAATGTGTTAGGAAATAAATGTACTTGCAGCCAATTGAATTTTAGTGGTAGCATCCATTCTTTATTCATTAAAAGGAAATTAACACATACAGTATTTCCCATGCTTCATTTGGTGTTGGTTAGCCTAAGGCAGCACACTAAAGTCTTATTCACACATCCCCAACATAATTTTTTCTGACAAGGCTCTGTATAGAATAAACTTTCCTCCTCAAACAGCCAGAGCTAATGTCATTATTATTTAAGGGGTGTTTCCAAACTATTTTATGCATGCTGAATATAGAAGATAAGGTTTATTTGCCTATTAAGCCTTGGCACCTTAAAACAGTAAATTATTCCACTTCCAGTTGTATTTGTGCATGCACCAGTCAACAGTCAACATATTAATGTTTTTTTTTTTTTTCTAGAAATCATCAGAGGTTGGCTCCTTTCTCTGTGAATTAGTTTCTCTGCTGTGTGGAGGGATTTACTAGTCTGTTCAATTTAAAGAAAGGGAAAGCTTTATAGAAACAACTACCTGCTGCCAGTGAGAATTGCCTATTCTGTTCTAAAAAAGAAATATTAATTTACAGACTGTAAATAGAAAATGTGGAAAATGCTAAACGGATTTACTTTTTTAGTTACAATAGTTTGTTGTTTTTTTCCTGTGAATAAATAGTCATGGTTATTGTTACTGTAAAAGTGAAATCAATAGCTTCCTTTGTAGTTCAGTTATTCCCCAGCATGCTCCCGCTACCAACATATTCCATATACATTCTCATGCAGTTTCTTAGTGACTACACAATGGTAAATATGCAAACCAATATACCTGAACATACATACAACATTTGTTGTATTACTTAAGACCTTTGTATTTTTAGTTGGAAGGACTTATACAGCTTAAACCATTTTTGTGCTAGTTGGAGGTGTATAATCAATCAATATAATAATAATAAGTTTTTTTGTTTCTCATCAATGTCATGTTGACACTTCTGCTTAGCAAAACAACTTGAGAGTAAGCCATTAAATGGCAGTGATTCGTTAAGCAGGGTTAATACAGGAGCATATATAACACCTTCCTTTATATTGCTGTATGATCATCTATTGCCAAACCAGGAATGCTTCAGTTTTTTTTGAGAATCTAGAACAGCTCAGAACAAGTCAAGTGACAAGGCACTAGATAGAAACTTGTATACATCGCCTAGTATATTGATACTGAATTTGCATCAAATAGGGCTAAAAAGTTGCTGTTGCCAAAATTGATAGTTACCAAGCCCCTTACAACTAATTTAGTTGCCAAAATATAATCAGGTTGACAAAACCCATTATTCTCTATGGAGATTGCTACATAGAAATTTTCGCATTGGAAAATAGTCACAGTAAATTTTGCAAAAAACTAAAAAATATATATAAAAAATAATCACAATCAAAAAGCAACTCCATTGAAAGTAATGTAAAATGTGGTAGATTTAACACAACAGAAAAATGCATCCTCTGGCACTCCAGTACTCTTAAAAGCAGGCTTTACTAGAAAACATTAAAATCGCTCTGATCTAGGTCTCCATATGAGCATATCAAATCCTATGCATTTCACGTCAAGAAGTGCTTAATCATAGATGATTATGATCTATGATTAAGCACTTCTTAGCACAAAACGTGTAGGATCTGCCATGGTCCTATGGATGCCTAGATCAGAGCGATTTTAATGTTGATCTATGATTAAGCGTTCTTAGCACAAAATGTGTAGAATCTACCATGTTCTTATGGAGGCCTAGATCAAAGGAATTTTAATGTTTTCTAATAAAGCCTGCTTTTAAGAGTACTGGAGTGCCAGAAGATTTCTTTTTTCTGCTTCACTTTCAAGATACAAGGGATATCTGTCTCTAGAGCACACGGTATTTGCTGAGGTGTGAGTATCTGAATTGCTTTACATATATTTGGATTTATTACACACATTTTATCTGGACTGTTTGTAGATTTAACAGTGACATGAAAAATTTTAGTTGCCACTTTATAAATTATTTGCAATTGAAAAAAGTAGCTGAAAATATGCCAAGAAATGGCAATTGCAATTGAAAAAAGCTGAATAGGCTGACATTAACTTGATAAACATTATTTACAGACTCCAACAGGAACACACAAATGTAACTTCATAGCACAGTTTCATTTCATATAGACAAAGTACATCTGGTACATAGTTACCCTTCCATAGTCAATCAAGGAGCAAGAGCAGTTTTCACCACTTTCTGGTGTATGTGTGGGAATTCCACCTCATAGAAGTTACTCAGAGGAATTCTGTAGTAGCATCTGGAATGATACCAGACTGAGTGCTTCTCACTCCAGGAGTCCACTCCAATTTCTAGACCTAGTGAACTGTCATCCTGATGTCCTGGCACTTTTAGACACTACTTTGGATGCCTGATATTTCATGCAAGACACCTATATTTTCTGCACCCACTGTATTTCTTGATTGGGATAGCTAGCCTTCTGTCCCAGTAACTGCATATTCATTCATATCCTCCACTAGATGGAGTCACCATATAGTACTTTATATAACACTCTGTATACCCATAGAACAATTAGTGGGTTCTTGGCTAAAGTGCGAATTCGACTGTCGAATTCTCATACTGTGGATTCCCATAACAAATCCGCAACATTTTTAAAGTCATGACAATATTCCCATTGTAAAGTCACGACTGTGACAACATTAAATCAAATGGGGAAGGGATGAAAGGGAATAAACCACACCACCACTATTCCCAGTAATTAAAATAGTGTTAATTAAGGTGCTAGATGTGTTACTCAGTTTGAATTAATGGGGAAAGGGAGGAACACCTGCACACTTAACATAAGTACTAAGTGAAACCCGAGTAGAAAAACAGATAAAATGTAACTTTTATTGTTAATATTAAAAACACCAACATCAGTATATAAGTAATAAATTCACAAAAAGAACCACACATGAATGCAGTTGGTAAGGAGTTTAGTGTGTGAGAGAAGACCAATTTTGTGAGTCCCTCAACTAGAATCACCAACGTACATTTCACTCCTGCTCAGGAACTTTTTCAAGGTAAGTATTAATGAACTATACTCACTATTCAGATTCAATTGTTAAATCATTCCAAAATTATTTAAAAAATCGAGACTGATAAAATGAGGGTTAAAGTTATTATCATAGAAAAAGTATCAAGATTGAAAATTCAATCAGGTAAAGCAGATGGTGGAATCAAAATGCCCAAATAGGTGATTAGTATATCACTTGTCAGAGATGAGGAAGTGAAATCTAAATAGTTTCCTTGATAAAAGGTATATATCACTTTAACTGAGGGCTTATAAATTCCAAATGATCCTGGGTTTCTAGATGTCATTAAATAATTTAGTATATATAGTCACTTATCCTGGTAAGCAGGTTATCTCACTTACAAGTGGTATAACTTGAAATTTATTATAGTCAGAAAAGCCTTTTCGGCTTTACCGACGTTAATCGGGAGAATGCTTTGAAGTTTCTCCCGGTAAGTTTGCGAGATTTTCATCGTGCGATACTTACCGTGAGAAACTTTTTTTAATTAAATATATCCATGGAGAGGTAGCCATACAGTATAGCTACCTTTCCATGTATACATCCAATAAAAAAAGTTTCTCACAGCAAGTATCACACGAGTCAAATCTCGCGATATCGATACATGGTTAACAAGGGCTAGTAGAGTTCGGAAAGTATAATTAAAGAAATGTCACGAAGGAATTGTCAAGGTTATAGCCACAAAGTCAAGAAGTTACAATGTTAGGAAAGAGATCAGGAGGCAAACCAGAATATAGTGACATGAATAAGAGAAAAGTACGTATGTAAAAATTTCAGAAACTCAGAAAGAAATGCACTCTGAAACTATATCTAGAGCATTAAACTGTGAGCAACCCAGACCTCATAAGGAATGACAATGAATTAAATAGCCTTGCCTGAATAAAACATCCTCAAAAAGTAAAAAACACAGCAACCTATAGAAGCACATAGATAACATTAATCCTTTTGCAGAAGACACAAGGGTAGAAAGTCATGTGTGTGTACCAAAAAACACACTGGGCCTTATTGACTAAAGTCTGAATAGTCATGTAGAGCTATGAATTCACATCTAATTGCCGCTTCCCCAAGTTCGCTTATTGACTAAAATCTGGGAAGTGGCGAATACTCATCCAATTCAGGTATCTATGATAGTCGCAAACTTACATAAGTCCTCACATTATTCTGTGTGCACTGATACTTCTATCGTTGAGCGTGTCAAAGGAGCAAATGTAACTAGGCAAACTGCTCTGAATTTTTGACTTTTCCACTTCAGACTGGTCAAATTGGGGGGTTGATGGCGGGGCTCTGGTGTTGCGTAAGGTGACTATTCTTTCAAAACTGACAATGGTGACTGTAATTAAATGACAACATGACCTAGGGACAAGGTGACATAGAAATGGGTGGAATATTCACAGAACACAGTTAGTGGGATATGGTAAGACTATTGTCACTGCCTTTAACTTTTCAAATTCACCTCACTTCGCATGACTTCTCATCCTACTTCTATCCAACTGATTATGTCACACTACATATGCGACAGCGATCACCATTTTCCACCTATTCGACAAATGTAATCGCAGCTCAGTCAGTAATGAAAAGTAAATTTGTGACTATTTTGGAGATTTGAATTGTAGTGAGGTGAATTTGACAGGTGAATCAATTTAATTTAATCAATAAGGCCCATTGAGAGGGGAGATTAAGTTAGGAAACAATTTGGCATAAAGTTGCACAATGTTAATATTCCTAATGCTAACACTCTCCTTATTCAGCAAGCTTTACCATATGAAGCATGTACAATATTTAAGCATTGAACAGTAGCGTGCCATTTGTCTTTATGTTGTTACTATATTATCTGCTGGTTAAGGAAAGCCCTGGAGTACACAACTCCATTTTCCTTGATGCACTGAAAGTTTAAGTTCTACCTTGAGTGTTAAGAAAAGCAATAAATATAAACTGAAAGGATATGTTTTACATTAAAAAGTACACATCTGAGAGGGAAAAAAAGCATAAGTGTAGTGTGTCATGAGGTTTAAGTCAAAATTAAATCTATTGTTTTGGTGTGAGGGAGTTAATACTCTACAAATTGTCTTTCAAAATGTCCCTTGAATATTAGGACAGAGAAATGTGAAAGGAAATGGTCTTTCTGTGAAAAATGCTGTGTTTATTCTTGAATGAAGTGGTTGTTTTGTTTCACCCACTAATCATATTGAGTCATTTGTTCTGATGTTAGTGTTTTGCTACAGGAGGAAGTGCAAGGATGTGAGAAGGTGGATTCTCTTACCACAGTGGGGTTATCACTGGTTAATCCTCAACCTTTCCTATGAGGTAACACCTAGGATGAATACCCCAGGTTAATCCCCATTGGAGGCAGCTGGCTATAAGCATTCACACACACACACACACACACACACACACACAAACTGTGCACAGGAGCACTGGAACAACTGAAATGTAACACAGGATCACTTAAAAGCAACTCTGCAGAACACTCAGGAACATGCAGATTGGGAACAATTACAACTGTAAAGCAGGAGCACTTGAAAAAGGAACTGCAGAGCTGTAACTCACCAGACCAAATGTAGCTGAAATACAGAAATTCTGAAGAACAGGAGTAGAGAATAGAAGAACTGTGAGCAGGATCAGAGGAACACAAGCAAATAAACAGACTGAGAAGGCACTAGGAGACTGGAGCAATAGGATCAGCAGCAGCATAGAAACTAACGCACAGTTAAAGCTTGAGCATTGCACTGAAGCCAGATACCTGCAAATGGTGTAACAACATGCTGTGGTTTGTAACAGCCATAATGATATTTTAGACTTGTCAGTGTAATATAATGGATAACTGACATGTGAAGACCCTGAAATTGTGACATGGCTTTCCTGCATCTTGGGCAGTTCCTTGATGCTACAGAATTATGTTTGCTCCACTTTAGCAAACTCGTGACCATGCTAAAAAATGAAAGGAAGTAGCGATTAGATGAAAGTGTGATGAACCAGGCCTTTCAGTTGTACAACAGGTCCTGTAAAAAAGATATCAGCAACTGAGGGGGTTTTTGACTAAAGTCTGAATTGTTCTGTACAGGTGTGAATTCGCCAGCTAAAAGCAGTCACTTTATAACAAGAATATTGTCACTGTCTTGACTTTACTATTGAAAGATTGTCGCAGTTGCGGCTTTACAATGGGAAACTTGTCACGGTTGTGGATTTTCTATGGGAATCTGTCGTTTGAGAATTTGACAGTCGAATTCTCACTTTAGTCTATAACCCCCAGAGAGTGAATGGGGTTGTGGTTTATAGTACCTGACTGGAAGCTTTAAATTGTTATTCTCCATCCCAATGATGAAAGCTACTGAAATGGAAAAGTATATGGAGACACCTAGTCCTTTATCAATGCCAGAATCCCCTGAATGGAACCGAAATGTAATAATGTTATCTTGTTCAAATAACAGAAAATTTTAGTGCTTCATTAGTTAGTTACACATTCATTAGTATTATTTCCCATAACCCTATTTTAAGAAATCTACTAAGGTTGCTAAAGTTATCCTGTTCTGGCTCATGTTGTCTGATCTTTACTAATGACCCCCTTATTTTTCATAGTTGTATGTATGCATATATGTATTTATTCATTTATAATACAAACGTATATATAGTTCTTTATTCTTTTGGAAAATGCAGAAGATATTTCCTTCCATTTCAATATTTACATCAGCATTTTGCTTTTGTTTACCTACTGTATATAATGGTCTGGGCTAATAATTCCAATGTAATATTAATATGCCGAATGTTTTTCTTTATACTGCTTTTCTGAATGTTTGTTTGTTAAGTCAGTGATGATATTTATCACAAAAATCTCACCATTTAGGGTCTTCTACCTTCATATTGCCAGTTAAATCTACTATTAGCGATCTAGTTTATATGCCTTAAGTACGCTACAAATGGGATTGAGCAGTCTGTTCATCTACAAAATGATTCATTTTGAGGTTTACAACACAATTGCAGGTTGGATAACTTAAGCTGGTCCATTACAGGGCAATAATACAAAAGTTTTGATAAAGATTTAACTAGAATGACAGATTACAAGCAAACCATCAATTTCTAGTGATGTTTATTCAAAGAGATAACTGAATTTAAAGTGAGACCACCTCTGAGCAATAAACTTTAACATTCAAAACACAGATAGCACCTCTATATCAATGTAGGTAATGCAGCACTGTGCAGCACTGTCAGTGTTCTTAGCAATGTATAACACTGCATGGTGTCAGGCATCCTTTAAAACTATTCATTAGAAAATATTGAACCTCGATAAAATGTGTAACCAGATTTACTTGAGATACATTCTGTTTCAGAAAGGACTCTCGAGGACATTTGGAATTTTGCTTGGTAATCATCAGTGAAAACTCAATGCCAACGGACTTGTTTGCACAACAGTTAAATGAATACCTTAAAAATACCTGTTACTTCATTCATGTGAAAGTACTTGGGTTAGATTTCTACAGAGCCTGGGAAGCAGTTAACAGTAAATATTGTGCCTCTGGCTCCACCGTGAATCCACATTCTGCAATTGCAACTGTATTCGTACTAAAGCAATTCACACACCACTGCTTTCAAGCCTGTATTTTACAGCTTTTCCATTAAAGGCATATGTTTTCATTATGTTAAGCAATAAAGGAAATATTCATTCACTAAACTTAAAGATCTGTATGTAAAATATACTGCAACCATGAAAACACAAGATGGAAGCAAAGCACAGTAGAGTTTCTAAATAATTGCAATACTCAAATAAGCTCTTGGCAAATAATGTTGATTAAACATCTACCAGTATTGCTGGAGAAAAATACAAAAGATATTCTGCTATGCATACTGTACTATATTTTTGTTTGTAGTCTATTCTTTTGTAGTTTGAACCGTCTCCTTCGAAACAACATTTCTTGCTCTGAATTTATTACATGCCTGTCAGTATAAAGATAATGGATTAATATAAATATAACATATTAGTTAAGGAAAAATGCACAGAGAATATGTTTATTTATGTTAGCTTGAGTATCTGCATACATTTATTAACAGTGAAAAAGAATATGGAATTATTAGTGAGATATTGATTTTAGTCAATTTTAGTGCATGATATATATACATCCATAGCAATTATTCGATGCCTAAATGCCAATATTAGTGTGAATGCTGTTGACTTAAGTTTGAATATTAGTGTGGACAATACTGATTTTAAAGAAAATCTACAAAAGGTAACTGAAAAAAAAAATGCAGTGGTTATTGTAAGTCGAAGATTGCATGACGATTTACAACAGGTGCAGTAAAATGATATCTGGTTTCATTTACATAAAACAACAAAATGATATTTATTGGACTATTAATCTATGTGTGGCAGCTTAAGGCGGGCAGATACTTTTGGGCAATAATATTTGCTTTGCACAACTTTGTAAATAGGCGAAAACAGCAATATGGATAAAACTATGCTGTTTCTTTTACATTAATAGGGGTTATTCACTAAAGCCTGAATTGTTGTGTATAGGTGTGAATTTGCTAGACAAAGGCAGTCACAATAGGCTGCTACTGTTGCAGTCGCGTCTTTATAATGAGAATATTGTTACAGTCGCGACTTTATTATGGGAAAATTGTCGCAATCTTAACATTAAAAAATTGTTGCGACTTTACAATGGGGAAATTGTAGTGGATTTACTATGGGAATCCGCTGTTTGAGAATTTGACAGTCGAATTCGCACCTTAGTGAATAACCCCCTAAATTTTAGAAATAGTTTTCGACTTTAGTAAATATCTTTATATTACATAAAAAGGTAAAAGGCAAACTTGCTGAAAAAGATTTTTAGCTATGTGTACTTCTGATTATCTAAAGGTTATCTAGACTTGATCTACATTTGCTATAGGTATCTAAGCCAAAAACATAAGATGATATTATCCTGGCCTGAGGCCCTCCCACTTACCCTTGAGGCAGTGGGCTTCAGATCTGTGACATTTACCAGTAAAGAGGCTGGTTTGATTTAAACCTAGGTTCCAGCATGGCTGGTGGACATAGGATTTAGAAAAATTAGCCAACCATTTCAGCAATTGTGGCCCAAGTGTTGAGTTGTTTGGCTCCCACATAAATAAATGACAATATGATCATAAAAGTAAGAAATATGAGTACTGTAGTATTATCTGATACTTTATTTGGACTAACAGTTCATTGTTTAAGACAAAGTTTTAGATAAATATTCCCTCATCATTAAGTCAGAGCAACACTAAAGGATACAAGTTTATAACATATTTAAAGTCTGTGAGATACTGAGAGACTAAAAAACAGCCAAAAGGGAAAGTGTTAAAGTAACTTCAACTGGACTAATATGGCTTCAACCATTTTTCCGCTATGATGGAATATGATCATAAATAATAGAAAATAAATGGAAGTGGAATATAACCCTATCCTTAGATTCATAATACATGCTTGTCAGTGTCACACTGCAGCATACCCTCCAGTGTTAGACTGAGACTATAGGGGAAAACTAGGGACCTCCCAAATCTTTTGAGGAGGTTGACAGGGTGACAGGGTGTTGGACTGGCCTATTGGTCAGGCCTGCTCAGGGGTCTGCCATAACAGCCCATATGGGGCCTGGGGCCCCCCGACAGGCCAGTTGGAGGCTGGTTTGTTCCTGTAAACTCCTTACAGTAGATGTACCTATTCATGGAATATGTTAGATTAATAAATAAATTAAACCAATCTGAGTTTAATTTACTTCATCTGCATGGTGTTTGTATGTTCTCCCCGTACTTGCATGGGTTTCCTCCAGGGACTCCGGTTTCCTCCCACAATCCAAAAAATATACTACACAGGTTAATTGTGTGTAACTGAATACTGAATAATGACACACCTAAATATGGAGAGCCTGGAAGTTCTTTAAAGGAACAGTGCAGTGTCCAACAGTCAATTTGTCACTGTTAAATTAATGCTTTTGCAAAACATTTTTTTAAATTATGTCCATCTCTTTTCAGTTTATCAGCACTTTCTCTTAGAAATCCCATCTGTCTGTCACCTTCTTCTTCTTTAGCACTACATTTGCAAGGGTGAAATTTATTAAAGTCGAAAAGACCATTCTTGGTCTTTCTGAGTTCATTGCGTGAGATTTTGAGTTGTTCCTGCGAGATTACTACGTGAGTTTTTCAATCAAGTTTTTCAATGGAAAGGTAGCCATACTTTACATTAGTAGTATGGCTACCTTTTTATTAAAAAATCGAGATCACAAAACTTGCATGGTAATCTCGCAGGAACAATGCGAGATCTCGTGCAATAAACTTTAATAAATTTCGCCCCATTGGAATCTTAAGTCAGGGATATGAATGAAAAGCATGAGAAAACTTGGTAACCAATCAGACTCCTTCATGTGTGCGCCCTCACAGTACATAAATGCTTCTTTATGATTATTTCTTTCAGAATTCTCAATCCTGTAGATCAAGTCAGCGACCTAAGAAGAAGTAAGTTAGAGAGGAGAGGCTTCTGTAAGAAAGTGGTTATAAATGAAAAAAAAAAATAGAAAATAAATATATAATATGTACGGCAAAAAAAAAAAAAATCAACAATTACATGTCAAATAACTTTCCTTTTAATATCTGAACATATCACCATAAAATTATACTCCACAGTTCTGGAAGCACTCACAATAGCAAAGCATATTGTGACTTGCTGTATTTCTATATGTTGAGATCCTTGAATTGATTTACACCTTCCTTCACACAATGGTATGGATTTTCTGCTGCATTAAATGCTAGTTGTATACTTTAGTCTGATTTATTGTTTCAAATACTGTAAATCTTGAAATGAATGATTTGCTTTTGCTTTCATTTATGCACACTGTTATATTTACAGCACTTTGCTACACAGCAGCACAGGAAGTGGATAATATTTCAGCTCTGATAAAATATCAAGAGCCACAGAGCAAGTTACTTTAATGCA
Organism: Pipa parva; assembly: GCA_019650415.1. Classification (NCBI taxonomy): domain Eukaryota; kingdom Metazoa; phylum Chordata; class Amphibia; order Anura; family Pipidae; genus Pipa; species Pipa parva. The sequence goes on from WMED01000878.1 coordinate 26,962, forward strand.
AACATGTTTTTTAAGACATGAAGAACCTGCTCATTTTATGGCAGGGAATCAGTTATGGAAACATTAGTCACTCCTTACAATCATGTAACCAATATATGTTTTAAATAAATAAATGCCTTATTCAGTTTTACTTTAGTCTTACTAGGGTATAATTGCCTAGATTTGATGTAATTTCAAGATGTCTTGCTCATACACAATGATATAAGGAAATCCAAATCCCAACCAAATATGAACCAAACACAAGAAATCCTATCCAAACTAACTATGAATCAAACGCAAATTGTTAAAACAATCCAAGACAGCCAAATAACCAACAACAAAATTTCCAAAACAGCAAGAACCAGTTAAAAAGCCAAACACCCAGTAAGGAATAGTTCAAAAATGGATTAACTCCTTCACTGCCATATGTGCAATGGTACAGCTGAGGGACTGGACCTGCAAAACTTCCATACTCTCCAACTCCCTGGTGGTGGGGTGAGGGTACTGGATAGAAAAAAAAAAAGATGAGGTTCATGTCCGTACCTAAGACCCTCAGCATCTAACTTAATTTAGGGTTGGAGGCCTAAAATAAATCTGAAGGGAGGTTTCTGACTTGGAACCCTCACCCCCTAAGTATTTTAGTAAAGGTCCTTTTTAAATGACTCCCAACCTGTGTAAAATAATAAAATAAAATAAAAATAATTTATCTGTTGTCTTCTCTTCATACCCATGAAGCAATCTTGGACTGGTCCGTTTTGTTTCAAAAGCCATAGATCCTCTTTGCCATCTAGTAGTGGATGGACATCTGCAATATTTTTAACCCCTTAATTATTGGGTAGATGACTTTTTAATTTATTTTGTGCCCTGGTTTTAGCTGTTTTATATACTTCTTGCTGGTTTGACTTTTGAAGTAAAAAAGTGTGTATCCGGCACTCCCAAGAGTAAAATCATGAAGTTTTATTCAACAATCGTTAAAAGCAGATTCCAAAATAAAGTCCAGTGAGCTTAAAAACAGCAATAAGGCACCCCCTAACGCGTTTCGCGCTTAGGGTGCTTAATCATAGGTAGGATGCCAATAACAAACAGAGTATATATAGTAAAAACTTACCTGGGCACCATGGATTACACAAAGCAGCTCCAGTAACATGTAGAAGAAAAATAAGTGTATCCGAATTCATTGGATAGTTACAAAACATCCAATGAATGAACGCGTTAGGGGGTGCCTTATTGCTGTTTTTAAGCTCACTGGACTTTATTTTGGAATCTGCTTTTAACGATTGTTGAATAAAATTTCATGATTTTACTCTTGGGAGTGCCGGATACACAATTTTTTACTGGATACCATATGGCCTTGTCCTGAGCACCCCATCCTTTTCTAATATTGCCTTCTACCAATTTTGATCAGGTAAGGGATTGAGCGAACCTTATCCATTTGCTTTGACTTTTGAAGTGTTTGTTGCTGATTGCTTGCATTTTTAACGCATGTGTAGCTGGTTTGATGGATTTGTTTAATTCTTACAAAGGCCTAGCAGAGAAAATGCAAATTTTATAACTTAGAAATTACATAGAAAGGGCATAAAAGAACCTTAAATACATAAAATGTAGTTTTGTTAACAATGTAAAAAATCAGAACTGAAAAAAACATCTTTCTAAAAAAAATCAGAACCTAAACAAATCCAAAACATGGTGATGGAAACACAACCAGAACACAAGGGTCAGTGGAGGTCAACACACATTTTTCAATAAATTCAGCTCTCTTATCTCCATGTTTATTCATTACTGTATGCTTTGTCGAGTTATTTAATAAACAGCTTGTTTTATTTGACATATGCTTTCTTTGCATGTACATCTGCAGTTCCCAAAAGGGAGAAATAACCTTCATACCCCATTCCTGTTCTTTAAAAGGTACATCTCTTTCACTAGAGAGATCAAAGAAGGTTATTTTTGCAATATTCCAGCATAATCTCTAAACTTAAAGAACCTTCTTCTGTAAAAAAAAATCACAGGCAGCAACAAGAAGCTGTTGTCAAGAAAAGAGTTAAGTAGGCAGTCATATTCCATCATGTGCAACCCTGTTCTTACCTACTCTGTGATAAACATGCTGGGTGAAAGAAAACAAGGAGTAATAATACCAATTTCAGGCAAATAATGAGATAAAAGCAGAGGATGGAGGCTCAATAGTATTGTTAGATATTGATTTCAATAAGTGGATATATATTGCCAAATGCATGGATTTACACCACAGTTGACTTTTATGTGTGTGTATTAAGAGAGTATGTGTAAATGAGGCCTTTCATTATTAAGTGATGATGATTCTTTCAAATATTGGGTATAATACCCACATATCCTGGTTTTCTCTTCTTTTTTTTTGAGGGTGCAAAATTACACAATGCATTCAACAAGGAGTCCTATAGTAGTAGTGCTTGTGCTGTGTTTCCTGGCAACTATTTTTCTACACTGTGTTCCAAATTATTATGCAGATTGGATATAAGTGCCATAAAGTTTAAATTTTTTGTTTTTCCATAAAACTCATAGATGATATTGTGTCTCAGGGCTCTCTGGATCACTATAATTAATCTCAGACACCTGTGATAATTAGTTTGCCAGGTGAGCTCAATTAAAAGAAAACTGCTTAAGAAGGATGTTCCACATTATTAAGCAGGCCACAGGTTTCAAATAATATGGGAAAGAGAATGGATCTTTGCTTCCAAAAAGATAGTGCAGTGCCTTGGAGAAGGTCTGAAAACATTAGATATTTCATAAAAACTGAAGGGTGATCATCGTATGGTGAAGAGATTTGTGGCTGATTCAGAGCACAGACAGGTTTGTGCAGATAAAGGCATAATGGGGAAGGTTTCTGCCAGACAAATTCATCAGATTAAGAGAGCAGCTGCTAAAATGCCATTACATAGCAGCAAACAGTTATTTGAAGCTGCTGGTGCCTCTGGAGTCCCACAAACCTCAAAGTGTATGATCCTCCAGAGGCTTGAAATGTGCATAAACCTACTATTCAGCCATCCCTAACCACTGCTAAAAAGCAGAAACAGTTGCAGTGGGCCCAGACATACATGAAGACTAATTTTCAAACAGTCTTGTTCACTGATTAATGCCGTGAAACCCTGGATAGTCCAGTTGGATGAAGTAGTGGATGATTGGTGGATGCCACAACGTCCCAACAAGGCTTGCGACGTCAACAAGGAGGTGGTGGAGTCATGTTTTGGGCCAGAATAATGGGGAGAGAGCTGGTAGGCCCCTTTAGAGTCCCTGAAGGTGTGAAAATAACTTCGGCAAAGTATGTAGACTTTCTGACTGATAATTTTCTTTCATGGTACCGTACTTTCCATAACAAAATCATCTTCATGCATGACAATGCACCATCTCATGCTGCAAAGAATACCTCTGTGTCAATGGGGCATATTTACTAAAGTCGTATTTCTCATATGTCCAGATATCGCCAGATATCGCCATAGATTTAGCGATATTGGATGATATCCCCATAGCATATTTATTATTATGCGGCAATAGCACTGCTAGAGCGTTATATGCATTTGTACCAGCGATATCGATATCTGTAGAAGCAGTGGTACTGGTTGTGTCTATGGATATGGATATAGGTATCAATATCAATATAGATATCCATGTATCGATATCGATAAGTTACACTTAAAACATAATTCCAGACTACAGCCCCATTGAAAGTAATGAATAACGCCATCCAGAGAGTGGCGATATATTAAGCAACAGAAATAGCCAAAAAAAAACAAACACTTATCTTAGTAAATAATTCAGAACAGCGTGAAATCAGGAGATATCGATACAACCACATATCCACTGCGATAATGCCTTCCAGTGCTTTGATAAATAGGCGATATTATCGATATCAC
>WMED01000880.1:17519-30817 GCA_019650415.1 Pipa parva
AAAAAAAAAAATATATATATATATATATATATATATATATGGATAAATGCACTGGTACTAGTATTGTTACCCATTGTGACCATCATCAGTTTCCTTTACTTGGTCTGCAAAGTGAATGGCTGGTAACTAAGAGGGTTACTGCACCAATGCAAGCCTGTAACTTACAGTGAGTTTAACACTCTTTTACTTTATGTTCATCGTATTGTGACCTGCTTTTTAATATAGTACTTTATTGACAGTATATGACAATTATTTTCAACACTAGCCATACTATTGTGGCAGCTTAAAAAGGGTAATTCCTTTTGTTACACAAATATAAGTACACAAAATATTATATATTAGTAGAGTAACAATTTAAAAGGACAAAAATGAAACAAGTCCATTCGGTATAGCCTATTATCCTGCAATGTTGATCCAGAGGAAGGCAAAAAACCCCAAAAAACAATGAGGTAAAAGCCAATGTGCACAGTATGGACTTAGTTGGAAAAATTCAGGAACTGTCCAAGTTTTGCAAAGGTGAAATACTTTGCTAAGATAAGGCTCGTATATGGCTCTAGTTTATTGGAATTCTTAAAGGCTACCTGGCACTATGATACCACTCTCAATATTTTACTGTAATAACTGTTATGCAGACTCAATGAGAAAATTAGCAGTGATATCTCCATTGTTTTTACATCTCTGAGTTTTACTGGGGTCCCTTTAAATAATGCCCTCTCTGGCAGAAATGATATAGGTAACAAAACAAAATCAAATGAGACGTTAATAATTTTTCATGAAAATTAATGAACACTTTCATATGCAACTACCAGAAACATGTCTCCTGTCTGCCCCAAAGCCCACATTTATTTTCCTTCTCCAGCTCCATTAACTGTTTCCTGTTTTGTGATTGGTTACCATACCAGGAGAAAAACCAGGAAACAGTTGTTGTGGGTTGAGAAGATAAGTGAATGGAGAAAAGTTACACACAAGGCCCCTTGTTGCATTTCTGCTCATGTAGTTCTACTGTACAACTAACAGTATGCTTAAAAATGTGCCCAAACATAAATACTAGAAATACTACTGTCAGTACTAAACAACTGTAAGGTTTCAGGACCGTGATGTAGGAGAATGAGGTCACTGGTGGATACCACACTGAACTTGACACCAGCTGTCTTAGGGTGCAGAGTCTAAGGTACTCTCCAGACTTCACCTTTAACCCCCGCAAGGGGGTACTGGACTCAGCTGCCAAGAGTACCCAGGTCGCGGCCCCTAAGCCAGCTGTTCAGTGGTGGTAACGGAACTGACAGAAGTACAGGATACTGGACACAGATTGGTACAGGACTTCTAGTACAGGACACAGGATTACGGGAGAGACTAGAGAACCAGGCACAGAACACAGTAAAAGAAACTAAGCAGCAAAACAAGAACTTACTATTGCAGAAATAGCTTATAAACTTAAACATGAATATCACAAGCCCACAATACTAGCAAAACTGTATTTATAATTGGGCGCCAGAACTGGAGCGTGTCTGCCTTATATAGGCAGAGAGGCAGGCGCGCTCCTGCCTCTGGGCGCACCAGGCACGCGCCCCTTTGACATCACGGTGGGCGCATCACCCACTCGTGCACACAAAGCGCCGGAAGTGCGCGGCGTGCGTGCAATAGAGGAGAAGACCCGGTGCTGGAACGGACGCCGGTGAGTATTCCTTACAACAACTAAATGTGCAGTTGGAAGAGAGCTTTTTTGAACATGTACAGCAAAAAGGCCTTAGTGGTCCAAGGCAACATTTGTTTTAATATATGCAGGGTCATATTGATCACACATAGCACATAAAACACTCTCTAGATTTATCATATTTGTATTATTCCCTATATATACTGTACATAGTGGATGACATGGCTAAATGCCCCTTAATTCCTCCTTAAAAACAGCAGAACACACATTCTCCAATGATGAACAGTATTTAATCACACCCAGTGTGTCCATTCATGTCCTCCATTAATTTCCTGTTGATTTGTGCAATGATCCTTCTATACTCCACTTTTTTTCATAAAATATACAAAAATTCTCTGGATTCCATTCTGTGGTCAAATGCATCCTCCAGACATCCCCAATATATGTACAGACACAACGTATTTCAAATAAACTAATGGGAAACTTTGTTTATATTTATTCAAGAGCAGTCCCAACAGGTCATCCCTGGAAATTATATGTTGCTTGCAAATGTGTAGTGTACAAAATTTTAAATAATTTATGTTGGTGCACTTTTCAAATATTTCTAGCAGTATGTTGTAACAATTAAAATAAAACACAATACCCTAGGTATATTCAAACAATGTTTTTTCAGCATTATTGACACGTTGTAGATGATCTTCAATTGTTGTTTAAACATTTCAGAAAAATATTAAACAATGGCTTTTCAATAAAAAAAGGACATTGGCTTTCAGTATTTCATCAATGTTTAAATCACCAATCCAGTATATCCTCTTATATAGGTCCAACAGTTCATTTTGCTACGTGAAAATGTATGATGTGTTTCCTTCTAGAATTACTTGAGATCTTTTCATTGTCTACAGTGAAATTCTGAAGGATATCAAGTTGCTTTCAGTGCCAGTGAAAACATGCCTTTTTGGGAAAGGTTAAATCAGTACACAGCATGGGTTTATTTTTTTAGGAGATTCTTAATAAGACAAAATAATGCTTACCCTATCCAAATGGAATTTGTCTGTAAACCTAGGTTGAAAAAAAAAAACAAGGAAAAGAAATAAAAGACCCTGAAATTTTGAAAGTTAGAATATGGCACACGGTATTAATTTGGTTTTACAAATAATTGACATAAGCAGTTACAAAAAAAAAAACCTTAAGGTATGTGTCTGATCAGCATTGCCATATTTTGCCAAGCTGTTTAATGCTTGAGGCTGCTTTCTCAATTTACATGTCAAATATTGTCAAAGAAGATAAATATATTATTTGTAAATGTATAATAAATATCCAGCTTATGATAAACTATATTTTCTTTCTTTACGTATGGAAGCTGTAGGGTGCTGGTCACTCAGCAGTTCTCAACATTATGTGTGCGCTGATTATATTACTTTGGGCATTTTATATTGCTTTTAATTTAGTTATTTTGTATAATTTTGTAAAATAATTTAAACAATATTATACCATCCAAGTAACAAACAACCCAACACTAATGTAAAATAAAGAAAAAAGGAGGGGCAGTAGTGAGCAATCTGAGTAATAATTGTATAATTATTGTATAATTGTCATCTTGACCGCGGGAAGAAGCCTAGAAATGGCGAAACGCGTTCAGTCTGCCTTTTCATAGTGCCTTACTGCTCCTCCATTACTCTGGAAACCATAGTGCACCATTTTGACTTTCTGATATATTCAGCTGCTTTAGGAGGATTCTTGTGACAACCTGACTTATACTGAATGACGGTATTTATACTTGAACTATGCTCTTTGCTATTTTTGCTCTATTCAGGTGTTATGATTTCAGCATTTAGCAGTTTATAATTTAAATGGCACTTCACTTGTTTTATTGATTTTTTAATTGTTTTTAAACTTTTTTGTGTGTTTCTCACTACTTTATATTGTAATAAAAACTTACTGGTGTGCACTTTATAAGAGAGCTTACTCTTTTTCTTCAAGTTAACTAATGTAAAATAAACTTAGGTTTGATCTCAAATAACTAAACAACAGATAACAGATAAAATATGAAACAACCTCTGGTGACATCTTTTTTAATTTTTCTAATTGCACATTATCTTGAATGGAATAGCACAAAATCCTGCTCTAAGACAAGAACCTTTAACATATAGATGGCCACATGGATACAGATCCAGTCAACCAATTTGATATTTTTGGATCAAACTTAAAGACCATTTCTCTGTGTATTGCTCCAGAATCACCAAACAGATCTATAAGCAATTTGACCACATATGAGCCGGAATTCACAGATTTCACTGTCCTCACATGTGACACACATTTACTTTAGAGCTACTTGTGTATGCCAGCAAGTTTCCTGCAGGGCAAACTAATCTACTAGCCATAACTATGAGTGGCTTGTCCCACAGGAAAGAATAAATACTTTCTTTGGCTGAAGAAGCAGCTATAAATTACTATATGTAACATAGGCCATAGACCTACATATGTCCAGGTCTCCTGAACTGTGGGAAACCACATAGGATTAACTTCTAGATCCACTGAGGCATTTAAAAAAAAAATTTGGTAATTTGTGGTGTTTATGTGACTCTTCTTGCAACTGATTGTATTTATATATTGGTTTTCAAACATCATGTTGTACTACTGCTTTTGGTCCACTTGTTTGCACTTGTATGCTGTTTTGTGACTTTTCCATGTGTTTGAAGTACTGAAGATCTGTAGTTGCTATCTTATTTTATATACAAAATGGTAGCATAAGCAAAGTAATGCTAGTTCCTAAAATGTCATTTATTTACATGGAGGTTGTATGTACTCAAAGCACCACTTTAGATTCAACTCATCTTATCTCTTTGGTTTCATGGAATGACTCATTTTACACTCATTAACTCAATCAGCCTGAAAAAAACTTCCTTCCTGTAGCTGATCAAATTATTTGTTAAACCGGCAATGTTTAAAGCTCCAGTAATAGTTTTGGAGTTTTGACCAGTCCAGATGTAATATAAGCACTGAATCAACATAAATCAGCATGGGACTTAATCTAGGAAATGTCTGTCTGGAAAAAAATTAAGAAACGAGTACAGAAGAAAGTGGCAAAACTGTTAAACAAAAATACCACATATTCTTCCATCATTCTTTCTCCATTGTCACTTAACTTTTTAATCACAATAATAATTCAGAAAGTGCAAAATGGAAAAAAAATATAAACCTGGAAACTGCTATAGAATAACACAATAAGACCAACATTGATTTCTATGGTGAATTTCTTTAAGCACGCCTCTATGTGATTCACATTACATATAGTAGAAAATATTGTATAGTTAGAGCATATAATAGCCCTTCTAATTCAAGTTATGCTTAGAAGGTTCATCTTTGTCTCTGATTGGCTAAAAGTGTACTAATGCCAAACAAGAGGTCAGCTAGCTGTCCTGCTGAACAGGCATTTTCCAGTAGTACTCATAACACTGTAGAGTCTGTAGTAAGTAATTTACTTAGTTATATCACTATTACCTCATGGAATTTTCTTTCAGTATTTTTCATGGTGAATTTGTTAAAACTATTGCTGAATAGTATACATTTTTAAACAAGGCATATCTAAATAAACATGTATGAAAATAATGAATAATGCAATTCCCTAATGTGCACTTGACTCAAAAACCTGATACACCATTATCAGTTTTCTTGTTTCATCTGTACCACTTCCTAGCAAAAGCAATAAGTTCACCTGAGAGACTGTAGCTGTCTTGATACGTTTAAATATTTTATTATGGCTAAAATTACAGATAATAGAAACCTGAAGGGAAAAGCATAATGTTTCCTTGAATGATTAGAAATGATTAAATGTAATAGAACAAGTTCATATGTCAAACAGTAATTGATTTATCAATCTAGACATAGAAATATCTCTTTCTTGATATAGATAACTATATATTTGTAGGAGCACAGTAAAAATAAATGGATGCAAAATATGTTAAAAGGCTAAAAGCCTTCTTTAATAGACAAGTAACGCCTAAAAAATAAAAAAAAAATCCTATTAGGACTGATATGGCACTTGTAAAATGCTAATGTTCAAGTTCTATCTTTACTAATAGCAGCTACTGTTGTTAAATAGACGCCACCAGTTCAGTTGTTTTCTATGGAGCTTTAGATTATACATATTCAGGAAGTTTGCCCCAAAGCCCAGTTTTTAAAACTAAATAGCTAAATACAGGGCTGGTTCTAACTATGGGCGATGTGGGCAATGGCCCAGGGCACAATCTATCTGAGGGGCGCTGTCGCCCACATCGCCCATCTCTAAACTTGACCTCCTCCCCAACCCCGCGCGCCCCCCTTCCCTGCAACACCCCCCCTCCTTGCCCAGCACCATCCACCCACCTCCAATAGCTCTCCAGCGACGCACCTCCTCTGATGAGGGAAGTTGAATGCGACGGCCCTCCTTACTGCTTCGGGTCTTGTCGGCTGTTTTCCGCAGCTGCCAGCAAGACCCAAACATCTAGGGAGGACCGTCGCATTCAGCTTACCTCATCAGAAGAGGTGCATCGCTGGAACGCTGTTGGAGGTGAGTGTAGAGCGCAGGGCAAGTGTGTGGTGGGGGGGCGGCAAGGGGGTGTCATGTGGCAAGGGGGGGCATGGGGGGGGTTGGCCCAGGGCGCAAATAGGGCCAGGACTGCCCCTGGCTAAATACCTTACTTTCTATACACAATTTAGAGTTTTTGGAAGCACATATTGAATACATAGCAATTATAAATGTACTTGAGTCATTTTCATTTTTTGGATGTTTTTAAACAGAAGAAGAAGAAACAGATCCTTGCATGATTTCACATATGCTTTTGTGTTTTTTTTCTACCTTTCACACAAAAACACTCTGGTGCAAACAATATATAATATGGATGCCAAACTATAAGAATCAGACCTACTTATCTGGAAATGCCTAATAAGGAACCCATATAGTGTAATTTCATATAAGCTGGCCTAGGTACACAGAAGAAAGATGCTGTGTTTCTATATGGGCATAGAACTGTGGAACCTGTCTGAAAAGGAGTCCATCAAGAGTCTAAATTAACTCACAGGTGGACATATGGTAACCAGTAATCCCTGTGCGTTGACTTTTGACTTTTTACTTCTGATCATAAAAAAAAATCTTGATATTTGTATATGTATTAATTCTGCTTCTATCCTGGCAAAGTGGATCAATCTGGACTGAAAGGGCTATTCTGAAAATTACGGTAATGTACTAGGTCTTTGAAAAAAGGAGGTTCCATTTAAACCCCCAAACACATTATAATTCTGTCCTTTCCTTTGTTTTCCTTTTTTTCACATATGTTCTGCCTGTTTCTCAGGGTTGGGCTTTTTTTTTATATACATGGCTACAATAACTCTCATTTAAAGTCCTGGACTTGTTTTGAATGAAGAGGGCTCAGGTGTTGAAGTTTGCTTTGTGCGGCAGGGGGGCCGCCAAAAAGGATTATCCACAGGCTTTAATTTGTGGATTAGTGTGAAGCAACCTTCCCTGGACAGTCTTCCCTTTTAAACGAATTTAATGGATTTCCAGAAGTGGATACAAAACAACTATTCAATAAAATGGCAACCAGGTCCACTTGAAACTTGCTCTGTGTTTTAATTAGACAGAAAGTTATCATATTTCTGAAGCACTTTCTGGTAGCATGAAACGTTTCGGTGTGGAATGAATGCTGCTGTCTTTACATTGACACCTTCTTCCTGCATTGCTTTAGCAAAAGCTCCACAAAGTTAAGTCAAGATTTTAATTTTAGCCTTCCTGTTTTGATTGAAATTAAGTGAATAAATTGGATTGCTGCTGGTGTCTTTTTCACTGAATCATGGGTTTTTTGTTCTCAGCTTGAAAGGATGGGGGGTATTTGAAAAGTCATTAACTAATGATAATTGGCCTAATCAGTATGTCTAAAGAACTGGGCCGGGGCAGAAGGGGAGGAGAACTGCTCATTCCTGATTTGTGACCTTAGCAGGCCTCCAGTTAACATTTTCTTTACAAAAACAATCTGATTGACAGCTCAGTGAAAGTCATCTTTCTGGAGAATGGCTTTTAAAAAGAGAGTAAACAAAAAAAAAAGTTTACTCTCCTGTGGCACACTGTCAGTGTGTAATAAAGCATGTCTATGCCTAGTCATAGTCCCTTTACAAATAATATATGGCCTGAGGACAGGACAGGCAGTGATAGGCCAGATAATTAAGGCATTTTATCTCAATTTGAGGTGTTAAGATGTATCCTTTTTGTGATTTATGGAATTTGAATCTGGCCAAGAGACTTAACCAGGGTCTAGTGCAGCAGGCATGGAATGTTCCCAGTGAGACCACTGTAGGCTTATTACACGGAACATAATAGTGGCTGCCTTAGTCTTTCAGCACTTAAAGGCTGTTTGTCTTTGATTGGCTAATGCATATCAAATGCAATACAGTTTCCCACTGGCTTCTCTCTTTGCCCCCTGATGTTTCTTTTTGACAGATAATTCCCTCCTTCAATGAAATTTCTGATTTCATGCTAATGCAAGAAATAGGCTTTAAGGGACACTTTTAACCTAATTCATAGAAAATAGTCAATTTAAACATCACACATCATTAAATAAGGATCACGGCGCATTCTTTTTCAAAGTATTTACCGAGAGAGACAAAAATGGTGCATTGGGGTTATCATTGGCCAGACATGATAAGCACATTTAGCAAAATAAGTAGAAGCAAAAACTTTTGAAAATTTAGTTTGGGAGGAAAAAAGTAATATTGTTTTTGGATGCAATAGTTGCAATAGCACCAGTTATACATGTAAAGTGATAGATTTATAAATAAGCACACGAACACATGGCTTTTAGGAGTCAGCTGTTTAGAATGATTTCAAAGGCTTTTGTACACACTATGCAAATGCTTAAGTGATAGCATCTTTTGAGATGTGAGAAGCTGGGTGGGCAAGCATAGCACAGCATGACTAGTCTAAGCCACTAGAATTTCCTTTTTAAACTCTTTGACCTTTTGCATGCTTTTTCCCCCCCCGCACAATATTCATCTGTATTTCTCACCCTCGTTAACACTTTTAAATGGTAAGGTTTCTTAGTCAGTAGTTAAATTATACAGTACATATTTAAAACTGCCATAATAAAGGATGCAGCATTTAGATTTATTGCTCCAAATATTACTATTTTTTTATTTTAAAAGTATCTATCTATCTATCTATCTGTATCTATCTATCTGTATCTATCTGTATCTATCTATCTATCTGTATCTATCTGTATCTATCTATCTATCTGTATCTATCTATCTATCTATCTATCTAGTTGTCTACTCAGTTGTATCAGGTAATTAAATAGGTTAAAGGAACATTATACCTTGTTATTATTACAAAATGCGAGCAGATAAGAAGAGCTGTGAAAGCCGATGGAGCGTTCACACTGTCGCTGGTAAGTACAATAGAAAAATATGCCTGAGCATATTTTTCTATTTTTTTTTCTTCACACTAGCATATGATGTGCTGCGCATCATACACTAGTGTGAACCTAGCCTAAACCTTATGCAAAGAGTAATGTATTGGAACAGAGCTAGCAAAGCCATAAAGCAATAATCATTATTAATAGATATTTGTGCAGACCTAAAGAATAATCCTCTATACCTAGCTGGTTATCTACTTATCTTGAGCCATTTCTTTGCCTGCACAGATGCCAACAAATATTCAGGGGCATTATCCAACTTGTAGACATACCTTGATCTTGTTGGTGCAGGAAAATTCACATTCCTAAGTAAATTTGCCACACTTTACAACAATTCCCCTGTAGTGTAGTAAAGTCAATTGTGAATACTCACTATTTAGTGTATGGTTGTGGCAATAAAGCAAATAGATGCGTAATGATTTCTGAACATTGTCAGGTGCATAGTAGCAGTGACACATTGTTGCAAAATATCTGAAAAGTGATGTCATCTTCACATGAATCTGTGACAAAGAGACAAAACCACAATATCTTTTCTACATTATTGACATAATGGCAATAGTCCTGAACTATCAGAAGAAAGGGAAATGTCACTGTTTTGTTGCATTTTGCCCACCAGTAAATTGTTGGCAGAATATTAACAGGAACCCTGGCTTAAGCCTCCATTTGCCAATCTGTGTATTCACACATGATGAATACCTGAATTGTTGTCAAACTCACATTGAAAAGGGGTGTGTAGATATGCAGTTGGTGTTATGTTACGAACTGTAAGATATTCTGCATGGCATTTCTGCATAGGCAGGAAAAATAACGTTCTTTGCTGAATATACAAAGTTGGAAAAGGGGCACCTATAGCACAATTCCTACTTTAATAAATATGGCAGATTATGTGTTTTCCCACCAAACTGTTTATCACAGTGACCAAATGCAAAGAAGTGCACAATATCTACTATCCATTAACCTGCATTACAATCACGAGCGAATGACTTCAAACTATGGACAAAGCCATTTTATAATGGCTATATAATGGTATGTATAAAATTAGACTTGCATTTATACATTTTTAAATAATAAAATATCTTTGTTGGTACTTTCAAGCTGTTTTGCTTTTATTTGCAATACAAGTGAATGATGAGCAGTTCTGTGTGTTTAACCACCATAGAAAACAGCACAGCAGAAAAAAAAACAGCATCTTCATCACTAAATATAAAAAATAGATCTCCCAAATAGTGAGAGCAGCTAAGCAGACACGCAGATGAGGTTGATAAAGCCAAAGGTAAACTACCAGATCATCATCCAATTTCACCACATATATAGTAGCCAAATTAAGCTCCATTGTCGGACCAGATTTACTGGAATGATTGATAACAACTTGAGTGAGTGACATTGCCAAATTTGTATATGTCTGGACTATTGTTTTTTTCAAACATGCATGGATTGATCATCTGCTAACTTGCCTATGTTGACAAATTGCAGTGTGTACACGCACCTTTATTCTCAGGGAAATTTGTATTGCAAATTACAATGTGATACAACATAGGCAATTTTTCAAGCTTTGCTAAGAAAACAATTCACCAAAATACCTGTACATGACTATTTCTGGAGCGCCCTTTTATTTCCCAGTATTCACCCACTTTCATTTCCTACTGCCACTTGCTTTGATTAAATGGGCACATAGAGGAACACAAATGACACATAGCTATAGTTCCACTTTCGTTTTCATGGTAAAAATGATTGATCTCATCCTCTGATAATTACCCAATCTACAGTATATAACAACATTTCATTGCACAGAAAAATTCCTATATACAGGGATTCCTAACATCCCCTTAATACCAGCTACAAAGCTGTGTAATAGGGGTCCCTAAACTAAAATAACATTTAAATATCCTTATACTAAAGAAGGGTATTCCTGCTGTGAAATTATTATCTATGAAAAGCACTCATAATTTAATAGAATTTTTTTTCCAAAACAGAATGCTTGCTGGTATTTTATCTTAGGTAGTAACAGGGAACCTTTATATAACCCTTCTCATACCACCCAGAGCCCTGCTATAAATATCCATTTACTTGGCAATAAAATGTATATTTATATTTTGTACATAAAATTGGTCAGTGTGTATGGGCAGCACCAATGTTCCTTCATAGATGGTTATTGACTAAAGTGAGAATTCAACTATCAAACAGCGGATTGCCATAGCAAATCCACAACTGCAACAATTTTAAAGTTGTGATCATGACAATATTCCCATAATGAAGTTGCGAGTGCAACAGTAGTAGTCTATTACAACCATTTTTAGCTGGCAAATTCACACTTTTATGCAACATTTCAGACTTTAGTCAATAAACCCCATAGGGCCCAGGCTGCGATTTGGTGGGTTATTCACCAAGGTGCGAATTCGACTGGCAAATTCTCAAACAGTGAATTCCCATAGCAAATCCGTTACATTTTCCCCATTGTAAAGTCGCGAAAATTTTTTAAAGTTAGGATTGCGACAATTTTCCCATTATAAAGTCGCAACTGCGACAATATTCTCATTATAAAGACGTGACTGCAACAGTAGCAGCCTATTGCGACTGTCTTTAGCTGGCAAATTTGCATCTATATGCGATAATTTGGACTTTAGTGAATAAGCCCCTTGAATCAATATTGATTGTTTTGGATTATGTATGAGATACTAGAAACAACTGAATCTGATATAGCTAACTCTGATCAGCATTCCAATCTTCATATGTGGATCCCATGGATTTTAATCACTACGTATGTAGAAAAATGCAGATGATCCATTCGAAAAGGAAAAATATCCCATTTGATCTAGCGGTTATACAAGCTTCATACATCTAGAAATGTTGAAGTTGAATTTCTGAATTGAGATTGCTTTGTGTTTTCTATTTCTCTTTCCTGATTGCAGACATCGTTTATCTGTTCAGTAAAAAAACTTTCACAGTCCTTTCCTTTGAATGTTATATTTCAAGTGCTCCAAATAGCCCAATTCATAAAGTATGGCTACAAACAGCAAACAGAGTGTTTCTGCCATTTTAATGAAAACTATTAATAACGCACTAAGTTTGCTTATGGTATTCTATGCTATAGACTCTCTGTGAGGCAAGTGTCACACCGGCAACAATAGTACTTTACTGTAACACTGGGTCCTATGGAGGCCATTTTACCACAAGTTCATCCTTTAACTATAATTTTACTTGCTGCAATTCATCGTCTGTTATGGTGGCAATGGAAACTCACAGGTTGAAAGTTAGCATCTTACGCCTTTCATCAAGCCTTCACAAGATAACATTCGACAGTGTTTTTAATATGAGTTCTAGCCACATTCCTTTAATATGTGAAAGGGCTAAAAAGGTAAAAACAAAGCTTCATAATTATTTAAAATTTTACTGTTATAAGGCAACTATTCCCCAAACAACTCTGTCTTGTTCCAATCTGTGCAATTTTGAATCATTTTAAGAAACTGGTAGATTATTTTTGTTCTTTATAAAATGCGCCTTTTTTTACTGTGTATGATTTTGTGATACTCTAGTCACAGTCGATTACCTGGATGGATGAAAAGTTACAGCATTTAGCGCCTTATTGACTAAAGGCCAAAAAGTCACCCAAAATTCCTATTTTACATCTATTTGCCACTTCCCCATGTTTGCTTATTGAGCAAACTCTGTGATGTGGTGAATACGCGACCAATCCAGGCGACTATGATAGTCGTGATCTTACGGAGCACATTGCATCACTTTGCATGCACATGCACAAGCATTTTGACTGTTAACCGAGCAGCAGAGTGTGTCAAAGGAGCCAATGTGACTAGGTATACTGCTCCAAATTCACCTGTTGGACTTCTCCACATCAGAGTGGCGAATCGGGGGGTTGATGGCAGGGCTTTGTTGTGGCATATGGTGACTATTTCATCAAAAGTGACATTGGAGACTGCAGCTAAATTAGTCTACAACTGGATATGAACAAGGTGACATAGAAATAGATGTAATTATTCACTTATATACAGTTAGTGGGATATAGTGAGGGTGACGTCACTGCATTTTGCTAGGGTAATTCACATCAATTGGCATGATTTCACATATTACTTCTATCTGACTGACTATGCCACAAAACACATCTGACAGCGATTACCGCTGTTCACTTGTTTAACCCTTTAGTCGCCACCATAGGGAGAAACTACGGCGTTGCATCTCTGTACATT
>WMED01000881.1:9115-25505 GCA_019650415.1 Pipa parva
TTTATAATACTACAGACAAGCAAACATTCCACATTATTTAGATTGTAAGTTCTATGGGGTAGGGTCCTCCATCCCCTTTTTTCAGTTATTGCCTGGCACTTAGTGTGATGCATTTTCTTGATGATACGCTTGTAATTTACCTCACTTGTTCTTTGTTACGCACTTCCCTTGTCTGTATTATAACTGTATTGTTGGATTGTACAGTGCTGTGTAACCTAGTGGCGCTTTATAAATAAAAATATACATATAAAAAAATACATGAAAAAAAAACTAAATATCAATGAACTAAGCAAGTAGTTGGAGTCTGGGCAGGATGGAGGGGGACAGACTCAGATTTTTCACTGAAGCCCACTTGTTTTAGCTGTGTTACTGAATTCGGCATTGTATGTCATTTGTGTACAAATACTGGACATCAGATATCTGATTTTGCATACACTTTTATATTGTACTAAAGGCCTCTTCTTTTACAATTACAATGGGACTCATTTTTGCAGTTTACCTGCTAGCCTAAAAGGTTATTTTATTCCAGCACTCTCAAGCCGCACACTGTAGAAATCCATATATTGTACTGAAGAAGTCTTGTGAATGTCTGTGTTAGAAAAATACTTTTGGCAAGATCTATAGGTCCTTTTGTAACTTAAATGTAATAATCATTATGTGCAAAGGCCTGATTTTTAACATAAAAGATGGTTTTTAATTAACTTGATTTTTCATGAATCCATCAATCAGATTTTGCAGCTGAAGATGTGCAGTTTTTCATCAAATTTTATTGAAAAAGCACAAGTTTTATATTTGTAAAGGTCTCTTTTCTCTTGTACTATCCTGATAACATAATCTGGCAATAATGCTTTTCTACTTTACTAAGCACTCTACATTGCTTTAAGGCACAAACAAATCTTTTTATCCTTTTAGGTCACATATAAATATCTTTATATTATTGATGTAATAGTTTTTTTATGAAAACAATTAATCTAGAACTCATGTAAATTTCTGCTAAACAAACACATTTTTTGCAAGTTTCTGCTAAAGATTAACCACAAATTATAATAACTTTATGTTCCACAAATATTATTTATTACTCAACAAATAAGCCACATCCTCATTCTCATTGAAATCAGAGCCATGTGCCATATGTGCACCAGGTACATCATAAAGTTTGACTCATCTGTATAACATCCCATACATTTAGGAGGTCATTCACTTAGATTGTAAGCTCTATGGGGCAGGGAACTCCAACCTATTTTGTCAACCACAACCTGGCACTTAAAGTGATGTATACTTGTTATATTTTACTTGTATTGTTTAATGCACTTTTCCCATGTCTGTATTATATTTGTATTGCTGAATTGTACAGCGCTGTGTAAATTTGTGGCACTTTAAAAATAAGATTATAAATACAGACATACATACATACATACTAAAGTCTGATTGATCATGTAAAGGTGTGAATTTGCCACTTGCCCATATTCAGGTTTTCAGACAATTCTGGGACATGGTGAATTTGCCAGCTAACAGCAGTCACACACTACACAATGGACAGCTACAGACATGGTCACAAATTCACTATGGGAATGCTGACACAGTTGTAAATTTGCTCTAGTAATGCTATGTTTAGTCAATAATGAGTAGAGAATCAGAGTGTAGCAACCCAAAGTGATGAGAATTCACTTAGACCAGGGGTCTGCAACCTATGGTTTCCGAGCCAGATGTGGCTCTTTTGATGGCTGTATTTGGCTCTTTGACTGTAATGAATGGTGCTCACATGGAAGCACTGCTTGTTACAGTCTGCCAGCTAATTGCCTGTAAAGCGCTATAAAGACAAAGATCTCTCAGCGCTTCCAGGTTGCTAGCCAATCCGAAGCTGCTTCCGTCACCGCTCTTCCTGGTTGCTAGCCAATCTGGAGCCGATGTTGTCACCTATGTGATGTCACATATGACGTCAGCAGCTCTGGATTCAAAAAGGCTGAGCAAAGCAGCACTATGTGGCTCTCTCAGCCTAAAAACTTGCCAACCCCTGACTTAGACAGTCGAATTCAAACTTTGATCAATAACCCCATGAATGCCAAGTTGTTTGTATATTTATTATAGTTGCAATATTTATTGCAATGTGTACATATGACATATTCAGCTATAAAAAAATGATATATTTATAATAAGCATTCTACATGCATATATTTTTAAGGCAAAAAAGTTCAATTATGACAATATGTGACCTCAGAAATTCTTCCATTACCAAGGTCTCATGTGAAAGGCACCAGAGCTCATCAAGAAAAAGCAGACCATATGTGTATATAAAAACAATAGGCACCCACTGAAGTGAATGTTAGAATAAAGAAAGATAATCTGTAAAGGAACCTGTTTTAAGGAAAAACTAAAGGAGTTCATTCTCTTTATGATAGAAAGAACGCAAAAAACCTCATAATAAAATTCATAATAGCATAAACATATTTTATAATAATACATATTAAAATCAGTAATAAAAATTTAGATAAATCTGATCAACAAAATTATCAATATATTCAATATTATCAGGGCTCATCTTACACTCAGAGACCATGAACAAGTGTAATTCCCATTAATTTTTAAATTAAATTTTTTTATTAGTGGTTAGCTGTAGGAATGCAGTCTATTGACCTAGACTGAATTTTGGGGCAGTGAATATCCTACCTCAAAAAATTACATTTATGATTAATGTTCCAATATTCTGTAAGTAATGTAAGTAGTAACCATCATTGATTCTCAGTCTAATAGTTAAGTCAGTTTTCCTAACATACACACAACAATTAATATTGTAAATATTATTATAGTGAGTCATGCAGGTTATTCTGTTCATATCCCTAATGATTTTGCCTGTGTGTATATTTCTCCTGAAATCAGAAGGTACAATGCGAACAGGTGGTTATTCACTAAAGTCTGAATTGTTGTGTATAGGTGTGAATTCCCCAGCAATAGGCTGCTACTGTCGCAGTCACATCTTTATAATGAGAATATTGTCGCATTCGCATCTTCCCATTTATGGGAAAATTTTGCAATCTTAACTTTAAAAAATTGTCGCGACTTTACAATGGGGAAATTGTAGCAGATTTGCTATGGGAATCAACTGTTTGCGAATTCGACAGTTGAATTCGCACCTTTGTGAATAACCCCCTAAATGCTGCCCCTTTCATGTTTACTATTGACATCTGTTTCTAACAAAGAAAAAAAAGATCAGATTTTACAAGCAAATGTCTGAAGCAAGGGCCCCAGGTATATCCAAACATAGACCATAGAAGTCTGATAAACTCTTCTACCTTGAATAATATTTATAATAGACTTAATATGTCAGAAAATAACTGTAAAATGTGTAAGAAAAATCAGCTTCTAATTAACTGAACTATTTTTTTCTCCAACCTTTCTCTGCTGTTAACAAGCTATTGCAGAACGTTTTCTCATATCAGCTTTCTTAGAAAGAAAAACGTTAAAATATTTAGTTGTTGCTGTGTGATCTCCAGATTAAAATGATTTCAGATGGCCCTGTAGAACAAAACAAAATAGTTGAATTATTGGTGTATTTTAAATAAAAGTTGATGTCAGGTATTATCAAGTAACAACACACTTTTCTCAGTGGTTTCATTGAAGAGTTTCCATCCCAAACTATTATTATGTCAGCAAACAGAAAAATGTGAGAATATTATATGTGTAGGTAACCAACTGAGAGTCTCCAAAAACTGTACCTCTGCTGATGTCCCTGCCAAATAAAAATCACATTGTATTTATAATAGTTGAGTAAATAGCTTTGATACTGAGCGAGGATGACAAAGGTGAGTTCAATGGCTATTCCAGAGGTCAGTTTGTAGAAATCAGTCTCAGATCTGAAATAGTTAGGTTAGCAGTTAATTAACATTTCTAATTGTACCTGTTGTCGAATTGTAGTATACTAAAAAAGAGATTACAGCATTAATCTCATCCTACTGTGGGATGTTAATATTCAAAATGTTGATAGCTAGACTTTCTTAAAGGATATAATAAGCCAACTCAAAAATTATAATATGGTAATCTTTTTCTCATGGATAAACTCCTGGGTATCTTTTATATAAGTAAATGTGTTTTTTGAAATCTCCCATCATAAGAATTGCATTTATTTGCCAAGAGAATGAAGAATTCCTCTCTTATGGACACAAATGGACATCCTCAGAGTATGTAGTACTTTTTTATACTCTAAGAAGGTTATGCAATAAGAGCTTGGCAAGATCTTTAGACACCAGAAATTTTACTAATTGTTCTGAGATGTAACTCACTATAATGGGTCTATTAATAGTGTTTTGTCATTTTTGCAGAATTGTGATTCATACCACAAAAAAAGGTAAGGAAATCATGGTTCACACATTCTTGATTCCAGTAAAATGTCAACACACAATTATTATAGGCGTTACAGTGGGTTAGTTTTAAGAACAATAAAGAGCATTGTTAATCATTGAAGGCCAGATCATAAAACAGAGGGATAGCCTTTACCAGAATCTTCCAAAAATAAGTTAACAAATAAAGGCCAATTAGACTGTATCCACAATTGAACCCTTATGCTATCACTATGCCTCAGAAGTTTGATACAAATGTTTCCCTTGCTTACACATATAGTTCTAAATGAAACTTAACCACTTATTTGTTGCTTTCAAATAGAGACTGGAGGAAGTTATCATTTTGCTTTTTATATTAGCTTGTATGTTCATACATTGCTCATGGTGGGATTTTCTGTTGCAGAAACCTAATTGACATTTCAGTTTTGTAGTAGTATATCTGCAGTGCTTCCATTCAATCAATTCATTAAAAAAAAAAATCTTCACCTTAGATATTTTCATGTTCCAGAATAAAATCCTGTTTTCCAGTATATATTATGTTAAATGCTTTAGATTGTATTATTATTATAACTTTAGTACCTTACTAGATATTTTCCTCTCTGACCATGGAAATACCTTTGAAATGCTGTGCTTTAAAAAGTAAGGAAGACTGTTTACTTGAAAAATATTCAGAAAAGGAAGAACCATCAAAGTCTCGCATGTTTGATTTCCAGCACAATCAATGCTTGCATTTTGTCAGAATTTGTAGGTTTTTGTTTGTCCACCCGTCTCTCGATGATTGACCACAAGTTCCCAATGGGATTAAGATCTGGGGAGTTTCCAGGCCATGGACCTAAAATCTCTATGTTTTGTTCCCTGAGCCATTTAGTTATCACCTTTTGCTTTATGGCAAGGTGCTCCATAATGCTGGAAAAGGCATTGTTGATCACCAAACTGCTCTTGGACAGTTGGGAGAAGTTGCTCTCAGAGGACATTTTGGTACCATTATTTATTCATGGCTGTATTTTTAGGCAAGACTGTGAGAGAGCCGATTCCCTTGGCTGAGAATCAACCCCACACATGAATGGTTTCAGGATGCTTTACAGTTGGCATGAGACAAGACTGGATGAATGAAATTCATTTTCTAGGCAAATATTGACTTTGCAATTAATTGCTGTTAAGCTGATCACTCTTTATAACATTCTGGAGTATATGCAAATTACCATTATAAAAACTGAAGCAGTAGACTTTGTAAAAATTAACATTTGTGTCATTCTCAAAACTTTTGGCCATGACTGTAGAGTGGGCAAAGATGCCCAAAATCCACACATGAATCTAATGAAAGGTGGTCAGGGAGACTGCTGTATTAGAAAAGAAGATACAAAGGTTACATATATATATTTTTAATTATAAAACTGTTAATAGTCTTAAAACATAATGAATTTTGCCACATCACAAAATGTAATAAAATAAGTATTCATATATGAATAAAAATTAAATTTTCATTGGCCCTTTAAACTCTATTGAATTTACTAGCTTCAAATAAACCAATCTAAGTCACAAGCCTTCTCCTGGACACACTTACTAAACTCAGCTCATCTAAACTTGATTGATTTCCCTTTCAGTTGGCAATCAAACTCAATTAAATACCTGGGAATCAATTTAACTATATCTTACAACTCCCTTTACGCAGAGAATTTCCACCCATGATAGATAAGCTCAAATAAGACTTAATAAATTGGTCCAAATTCCATATCTCCTGGTTTGGGAGAATTGCTGCTATAAAGATGACATTTTTAGCCAGGATATTATACCTTTTAAAAACATTACCGATAAATTTCCCAAAAACAGTAGACTACAAAAACACTACAAAAAGCATTTTCACAGTTTATATGGGGAAATAAAAAACCATGCATAGCAGCTCAAATCATGAATAAACTGAGAAAGATAGGGGATCTGTGTGTCCCAGATATCTACAAATACTACTTAGTATCAATGATTAGCATGATAGTATGAGCCTACCACTTCCCTGAAACACCATGGTTAAAGATAGAGAACACAACCTGTGCACCAGCA
Organism: Pipa parva; assembly: GCA_019650415.1. Taxonomy (NCBI): domain Eukaryota; kingdom Metazoa; phylum Chordata; class Amphibia; order Anura; family Pipidae; genus Pipa; species Pipa parva. The sequence goes on from WMED01000881.1 coordinate 15,505, forward strand.
ATTATCACCAGCCTATATTGGATTCCTCCACAACTTAGAGTTGAGGTACATAACTTATTTCCTACAACAAAATTAACACTAGATATTTGGAAGAAACACAACAACACACTGAAATTAAATCCACAGTCCACACTTATGCTCCAAAGACGAACATAAAATAATGACCTACATACTTACAGCAGCTAAAACACTACTAGCAGCCTCTTGGAAGAAACAGACACTCCCAGAGATAAAATAATTAATTTCTAAAGTAAAATGGGTCCAGGCAATGGAAAAAATTAGATACTATCAAAACAATGAGGAATGCAACTTTGAACTAATGTGGATACATTGATCATAATATATAGAGAACATGGAAAAAACAAACTAAACAAAAAGGCAAAAGAAAAGGTTTAATTCCTTTACCTTTCTGCAACCCCTCCTCTCCCAAAATAACATCTCTGTGTCCCACTATACTCTAGCCCTCATTAAAATGAACCATCCAACTATATTATTATATTCTCTAGAGTAAAATTTACATTCTTACAAATGTGCGAATAATCAACCATAAAGAAAAAAAAAACTACAATAAATGAAACATGTTGGCTAAGGGTTTGCTCAAGAAAATGTTTTATAATATTATTTAAGTGAATTATACTTACATCTTATGTAAGCAAATTTATTGTATTATCTTTATTGTTGTTTCGTTCATACAATATTTAATGTTGTAAAACCCCATAAATTTCAAAGAAAAAAAAAATTAAAGAAAAAGAATTTACTACCTTCTTAATTCACAAGCTCAGAGTTAGCCAGTCAACAGTAGACAAAAACAAATATCAAAATATAGTGGGGGGGGGATATTTATAAAGGGTTCATATAGGATGAAAAATAACTTTTCAATGTAAAGAAAAAAAATGTGTCAAAAAGTGACCTTTGCTATAATGATAAAAAGCTTTTTAATAGTTAATACTGGCCTAATAAAAATACACTGATTCTCCAGTATTAACTGGTAAAAACATTTTCGACTATTATAAATATCCTCCAAACATTGTAAACTCCAATTCAGTCTATACATTCAATAATGACAATATATAGCTTTCACTTCCTATAAACAATATTTTTAGCAACAATATATAATAATATAATAATTAATTCTATTACCATTCAATTAATAATCCAATGTTATAAACGGCCATGATTTTTCAGCAGAAAAAAACAGTAAATAAAAACTCAAAATGCTTGAAACAGTTGTACAGTGTAACCTTTAATCAAGTGTAACTAATGAAATCACAAAAAAGATATTAATATGAGATATATGTGCATAAAATACACTGAAACAGAAAAGTAAACTTTAAAATGTAGCTTGTGATACAGCTCGGACATTTTAGTGCCTGACGTTATTGTTCTTCATCCTTAGCAAAAGTGGACATATTCATGAAATACTACATTTGTTTTACAAGCTGCATCTCAGTACTGATTCACTTTTAGTGTCCTTACCTGGAATGCTTTTTTTAGTTTACTCCAATCTGCTTTTATTTAATAAAAATGTGCTATCATCTGATAGAAATCAATAACCAGCTATAAACCTCTTCCAATCCTTATGTATTGTTATAATATACAGTACAAAAAGAAGCACTGTAGAAGTCATCATAATGATCATAAAATGAAAATAGGAATACCTAACTCTCTGTATCAGAGTTTTAATGTGTTTTTATGTCACATAGCCAATATTATAGGTACAGTTTTCTTGCAAAGGCTGAATTTCTTATGTTGCTGTTAATTCAAGTTATGAAAAAACATGCTATGATTACTATCATATGCATACAGTATTACATTATTAAGGGGACCTAAATGACTGTATTTTCTGGTGTGATTCTTAACGGGGGAACTTATTAATCACTTTCTATTCTCCAGCGCTGCCTCTCTGTAAAAACCAATCTTCTTTTATTCTATTGCAGCACTGCGATTCTCTTTACTTCCTGCTTCCTCTGCAACATTAATAAGTCAAGCAAGCGCCGAAGGAGTATTATGTTAGATTTTTGCGCTTGCTTGACTCAGTGATATTGACGAGGAAGCATGGAAGTGAAGTGCACTGCATTGGAAGAAAAGAAGACTGACTTTTACAGAAAGCAGGAGAAAAGTAAGTGATTGGTAAGTATTCTGGTAAGACAATCTCAGACTTTAGTTTCCGTAATTTAGATTATTCTACACACATATTCATTCATTTTTCAACTGAAATAAATCATGTGATAACATCATGGAATCTGCTTTATTTTTTATGATAAAGGGACATAATTCACAGTAATACTGGTGATGCAAGTCAAATAACTCTAATAACAACCACTCATCCTAAACCACAATTTAACCTCAGCATACTTTCATTATGTTTCAAATACTAGGCCATAATTGTCTATCAGTTAAAAGAAAATTTTCAAATTCTTTTTTAAAAGCTATGTACAGTAGTACATTTTGGAGAAGTGACTTAAATTATTTTTCATCTTTTCAGTACATGCATTAACCAGAATCTTTTCAAAGAAAATAGTCTTATTGCCCAAAATTTAGAGATTATGTTACTGAAATTAACCTCAAAGATGCTTATGCTAATCTGGAAAGAGATAAATCTTGCATTGTTCTCACGAGATTTATTTCAAGATTGAGTTTTTTGATTCCGATATTTCAAAATTTTTGATAGAAAGTTAGCCATGCTACTAATGTAAAGTTTTTTTTTGAAAATCAGGATCAAAAAACTCAATCTCGAGATCTCAAAAAATTCTCACGAAAACAATGTGCGATTTTTTCCCAGTAAACTTGGAAAAACCCAGAGCGGTTTTTCTGAGTTTAATAAATTTCACCAAGAACTACCTGTCTGCAGATTAGTTGTATAGACTTACTGTGAGTAAATGTCCAAGCCAATGTCTTTAATGAAAAAAGACCAAAATAGCAATCCTTAACAAGTAGCATGTATATAAAATGTAATCAATTTTAGAATGCATGACATGTAAACACAATTTACAATACAATAACTATACATATTTTGACTAATTAATTAAAGAAATATATTTTGAATGAGCTGCAATGCTAGTAGAATCTCCCACAACTAGAGGATGACATTAGCTACTGTATATGTACAATATGTTCATGAATCACACAAGGTTTACAGACCTTTAAAATTCTCTTTGTTCTCTTCATGAGCAACACACTTGTTCATGTGACTTCATTACTTGCTTGCAAATATAATCAATAGCAAACAGAATGTTATTATTAATACGTCACACTGTTAAACAATACTTTCATGTAGATAGAACTTACCAAATGAAGGTTTTATGTGATTTACATTTCATCTATTAATCAACAAATCACATAAAATAGCTGAACATTTATCTTAATAAATGCTGAGAAAAATATTTAATTGACTCTTATGTTGAAAGAGAAATCTACTGAATTTTCAGACATCTTGAATTATAAGCTAAGCCCTGGAGCTTCAAAGCACTTGTCAAGAAACCGAAGAAACAATTACCTTGTGTATTCTCCCTATTTATTTTTTTTCATTAGATTTTTAGGTTTCCTTGTTTTCCATTTGTCAGTCTTTCTATGGTAATAGTCTTTGAAACAGAGATCTCATACAGCATGTTTGCCCCATGCACTCCTTTTAATCTTTGTTGCTGTCACTAAGTAATCCAGCCAATTTGCTTTACACTTAGTACAAAGCCTTCCAAGAATGGGTAAATGGATTGAAAAGAAAAGTGACAAATTTAGTAAGATTCTTCCTCTACAAGCTATTTAAGTGTTTCTTTATAAAACCAAAACATCACAAAATGAAACAGAATTAAAGTGATACAATGATTATAAAAAGAAACTGATCAATGGAAGTAGATTTAGCATTGTAGGTTGAATAAACCATTTCTGATATCTCATAAAGATTTTAGTATGTTTGAAAATTGTAAGTGGGAATGACCATTTACTTTTTCATAGTTTTACCATATAATGTATACTGTATTGAATAGAATTAATTGGCATGGGTGATTCTGAACAGGAAGCATTTTTAATCTTCATTTGTTTACTGATAAACATTAGATATAGTGAACATATTATTTCACTGATGTAGGAACTGGAAAATTCTATCAATATACTCCAACAAAAATCATTGCCCTCTGTTGGCTATCATGTAAGAAAATTGTAATAATATTTTTTGGAAGCCTTCACTATCTCCCTGTCTAAGAGAATATAATGATAGGTATTTTCTAATATGGCTACCAAACATTGAAAGATGAGGTCTCATTGAAATCACCAGGTCATTTTCTGTGTCCTAAACTCATTATTCAATGATAATCATGAATAAAGGAATGATTCAAATTATTCATTGTTAGTGGTGAAACATAATTTATTTCACTTTAAGGGAACGTCTGCATTTAACTGCATTTAAATGTTCTGGGATGCCGTCATCACCTTGCCTATGCTTGACTTAGATTTCTCCAAGACAATACATGAAAGGAAAGATCCTAATTATACACGAAGATAAGACACAGGCACCATTTTTTTTTCCAACGGAATCAATAATTTACTTGCTCAGTTACATTTGATTTATTACTTTTATTCATAAAAAGCTGTTCTTAAACTGTACCACCGCAGAACAATGCCCTGCCATAAATCATTATATTTTTAAAGAATTATATCTGAGTACTACCAAAATGCTAATTATTTCTTTCAATTATTCCATATCCCTTCCTCAGTATATTTCACTAATAATAATCTACTGTATATGATAAAGATAATCAACACTGATAAGAAAAGAAGTAGAGGGCATCCAGGTTTCCAGAGGGTGAATTTTATTATGCCATCCCACAAAATTTTGTAAGATGCCACAGTAAAATTCACCTCCTGGAAATCTGGTTGTCCTCTGCTTGTTTTTACAATTGGATGTTGAAGGTGGAGTGATCCCTCAGATGATCTCTCTGGCACTCCAGATTCACAATGTGAGTAATACCGTATTGATCCTTATTTTTTGGTCAAGCCACTGTGTTCTTTAATTTGTATTCCTGATCATTCAGGTGGTCCAGTGGGCTACAGACACTTAGTTAATTTGTAAAGATAATTCATATTGGACGGAGTACAGACATCTAAAGAACATGGAAATTATTGGAATTTTTAGATTTGCCACTCCTAGGCTAATTGAAAGGAGAGAATAGGTTTACTTCTGAAAAATGCACCCAGGGCAAAATTTATTAAAAGCGATAATATCAATATTGCGATATTGAACGGGTTTTTACCGATATCGGTATCATCTATATCACTATATCAAAATTTTACTGATATCAATATTATCGATATTGTGATATCGAATTTTGGACAAACCATTGATTTAAATGGTAGAACGGCTGAAAATTTGATATTGCAATATCGACATCAGTAACATTTTGATGAGGTGAAAATTCCTCAAGTTATACTAGTGTTAATATGTGACTTTGAAGTCACCAAATAAAAGTGGTGAATTGGGGGCTTAAGGCAAGGTCCTGTTTTCTATTTTCTGAGAGCATCAGCCAGGAAATGTCTGCCACTGAAATGAATTTAAATACAATTGTTATAGTTTATGCTAATATTCTAAAATGACAATACCAAAATCCACATGAGTGATGATGGCTTTGTCATCTATGCTAAGGCGGATTTTTATAAAAGTGTGATACGAATGTGACAAGATTGTCAGATGTGTGAATAAGAGAATCCAGTTAGATAGGTAGCAGTCCAGTTAGATAGTTAGTAATCAAAGTGATTCTTTGCTCCAAGTTTTGATATTTGACTTTAGGGTCACTGAAAGTTCACAGTTATTTTTGTACAAGGAGAATAAACCATTGTTGTACAAGAAGAATAAACCATTGTTGTACAAGGAGAATAAACCATTGTTGTACAAGGAGAATAAACCAGCTCAAATGATTACATAGTCTTGTGATGAGACTTTGAGAAGAAGAACAAAACACATTGTACATAGTCACTTGGTGGGTAATTCACCATAGTGTGAAGTGAGGTCCGAATCCTTTGCCTCACTTCGCACTGACTGTTATGCGCTCGCTGATGTCCTCCACGCGGACATCAGCGAACGCTCCAGTCTTGGCGAGGCGACTCGAATAACAAGTTTTTCTTAGACTTTGATCTTTTTTTTTTACATGTTTTCAGATTCAGAGGGTTATTTATTAAAGGGTGTGAACAGTCAGGTAAAGGTCTGAATTAGCATCCTTTCACAACATCAAAAACTCCAATTTATCCAATGAATTTGGATGCTTACAACAGTTGCAGAATTATATTACTTTTATTATTTGTATCACTTTACATGTGTGCACAGATAACTGGCCTATTTTGGGTGAAACATGTTGGTGATCTTCTCCTTGGGGTGCTACCCTGCCCCTTTATGAAGGCTGCTATTTTTATAGCACTTTTCAGTGCTTTTTCACTTACTCACATGCATAGCATGTTTGACTGCTACCTCACTCTCATACATAGCACTTTTCAGTGTTAAGAGTTCCTTAGTACCTATCCTGCCTTACAACCCTTTTTAGTGTTCTCCCACCCTGTTCCCTTTTTGCACAATATAGCACTTTTAAGTGCTTGACAATTAACTATTTTATCTCCAATACAGATTGATGAGAGGGAACACCAGAATATCTGGTCAGTACCTATAGGTTGGGTGGAGTGGGAGTTAGGACCAGCTTTTAGTATAAACAATTTTTTTGGGGGGGTTAATTAACCCACACCCATCCTCCACACTATTTACCACCAGCACTATGTGCTGCCTCATTATCACTTTTATTTAACTATATATCTTCTCTTTTCACCCTCACAATCTTAGCACTACTTACCCTTTTCCCTTTTGGATTAAATTTAACTCAATTATTTGTATATAATTTACAAATAACTACCTTGTGCTTTCTCATTGTACTTAATATTATATTTATAAGTCCTTTGAGACTCAATTATTAACTCTAGCACTTTATAGTCTTAGCTTTACTTCCCCTTTAATTTTTTTTGGGGGGGGGGATTTTTAATTAATCCATATAGATTTAGGTGGTTATTAGCTAACGTCCAAATTGTTGCATAAAGGTGTGAATTTGCCAGCTAAAGACAGTCACACTATACTGCTACTGTCGCAGTTGTGTCTTTATAATGAGAATATTGTTGTAAGCAGTTGCAGCTTTATTATGGAAATATTATCGCAGTCACAATTCTAAAATTGTTGCAGTCAAGACTTTACAATGGGAAATTTGTTGCAGTGGTTTGATTTGCCATGGGAATCTGCTGTTTGAGAATTCGACCGTCGAATTCTCGCTTTAGTCAATAACCCCCTTACACTGACAGGATCTTAACATTTTATATATTTTAATCTATTTTATCAATTTTATATTTAGCTTGTAAATTTGTTCTTTAAACCACAAATAAAATAGTCTTCCTAAAATGCTTGAGTCATTTGCACTCAATACAAAGTGGAGCAGTCAGTGCTGGGAATTTTGGATTGACAGCAGTTATCACTGACATCAATAATGATAATATTTGTTAAATGATTTTACAGGAAAAAAAAAAGAAAAAAACAGCGATTTGTGAGAACAATAAATGCTACAGTATGTCTGCAAGCAATAATAGCACATTAAGTTCATTGGAGTGTCCTAATAGAGGAACATCAGTGCCAGAGACAAATTCTCCTATTCCACCTAATTTTCATCTTCTAACTGCTGTCAGGATAAGTAATGAATCATAATTCCCTACTGAAGCAGTTATCCTACTTAAATAGTATGATTATCTCAGAGAGCTGATATCATATCAATCATAAACACATTGTGAGAAAAACCTATATTTAAAAAAAGTTCAAAAATTGTTATTCATTAAAGAGTGACTTATTATACCCTAATTAAATTGCTGCAGGTCAAATCAGCTTGCCCATTGTGTATGTATTGTAGCCAATTGTATATGTTTACAATTTAGGGTATCCACACTGTGAAACTACTACACACTGGCATTATGCAGAAATATCATAAGAACAGGAATGTTATCATTTTGTAGCATTATGATGTTGGTATTGTTACCATTGAATTGCAGTATAAAGTGCAAACAATTATTTATACATTAATATAAATAGCAAACAATTCCTAACTCATGCTGGTACTTTATCAATGCATATTTTGAAGGCTTTTGAGTAAAATGTAACTAGAATAAAATTTTGAATGAATAATTTAAGCCAAGAATCCTGTCTTAATCCCCCATTAGAGAAAGTCAAGTACAAATGTTCTTGGTTACATGTCTTGGCAAACTGTATCTTTGGCACATGAGTACTCTAACTGACTATGAATTTGTAACAAATAAACAAAAGAGGTGCATAAATATGAGTAATGTAATTTATGGACTTGAGGAGAATTTGCCACATCATGGAAAATACCATTCTATAAATGCTAAATATGGCGCAATACAAAAAGGGGCTGTGATATGAAGACAGAAAAACACACATAAAAAATAATTGGCAGAGATTATCTAGACTTTCCTGTTTTGGTTGCTGTTCTGAATCCATTGCTAAATTTCGGTTTAGTTTTTTTTTCTGATATTTTACCAGCATTTTTTATTTAGATTACAAAATATTATAAAATAAACATTTTAAATATCTTGTGCTCTTATAAACCGTAAGCCTTTTGTTAATTTTCCAATCTTTTTGGTTACCCAAAAGGCCTGAACTTGCTGAATCAAAACAAAAAATGAAACATATGTGATAACATACACACGAGGCTTGTAGAGCTCATATGGACTTTGAAGACTTTTAACACCTTCTTGGAAAACTATATTTAATAGTTAAAAAATGTAGAAGATGTTCCCCTCATGAAAAAGTTTACTTTGTAACCAGAAAAATAGTTAAAAACTAACAACTGCCCTTGGCCCTATAAATGTCACTATGCATATAAACTGGAGGGGTTACTTGCTGAGAAAAATAACATCTTTAACAGGGTTTTTAAAAAAAAAACAAACTAAACCACCCAAAAGAAAGAAAACATGCTCAGTTCTGTGTGTTTCCAATGTCTTTATCTTGCCTATCCTGAAATGTTCCATGTAGCCGTGGGGACTTCACGTAAGTGTTCTTACTGCAAGAACAATTTAACTACAAAACCAAAAACTGACAAATGGTTTCAGCCTTTCGGAATGCAAAATGTGCAGGGAGTTTAATGGCTTTCACCCCTTTTAAAACTTTCAGAACTAGTAAAACTTAACTCTTAAAAAAAATAAAAAGATTAAGCCCTGTGTATCCTGCCTTTTCAAAGAACTGTCCATAATCTATCCAAAAATAACAGTTTGTATCAGGATTTTTGCAAGGATTGGCCTCCAAATATTTCCTCACCTATCTATGAACTTCCCTCAGTTGTTGCCCTTGAGAAAACACTTGTAATTTATTTTATTTGCACTGTAGTGTTCGGCCCTCTATAAGCTCACCCTTCCTATATTAGATTCCACCTAAACTTCTTCATGCCTATCCAGAAATTGTTCCTGGGTTGATCTGAAAGGGGACCTTTGACTTTAATGAGGTTCCACTGCAGGCTTTGGCTTTCTAAGCTCAGAAATGTGGCTGCTATGGCACAGGGGGTTTTAGGACTCTGGAATCCTTTTCAAATAAGGTGTTGAGGCAAATAAGGGGATCTGTACCTTTTAATTATATGAAATATATGCTGGCAATTTAATATGCAGTACTAAGGGGTTCCCAGTACCATGTGGTAAGGTCTAGGTCCATTTGGGCTGCAGTGAGGAAGTTGGAATCTACCCCTATTTCTTGTAGAGTTACTTCTGTCATGGAAAGTGCAAAAAAATTATAGAAGTAAAGATAGGACTAATAGAATCATTATCTACACAGGGTTATTGGGGCTTATTTAAGACATCAGAAACTCTTTTGGGATACTCCTCCTCCTACTTCCTTTTTTGTCTTGATCTATTTATTTGTCCCTGTCAGATGCTGTATATGATGTATATATATATATATATATATATATATATATATATATATATAT
>WMED01000882.1:0-30813 GCA_019650415.1 Pipa parva
ACAGGTTGCTACGGCACCTGTACATTACATCCTGGTGTTCTTGGGTATTTTGGAGGAGAGCCATAAAAGGTTAAAATAGGTTTAATTAATTGGTGGTTATAATCCTGGAGCAATGTTCACGCTGCACCAGTCAAAAATATGATGATGACATGCGTGCTTTAGTTATTAAATACTGTTTGAGTTAAGAGTAGCATCATATTTGTTGTTGTATTTTCCAGAGAATTTTCAATCTGACTTTTTGATTAAAACCTTGCTAGAACCCAGGTAAACAGTGTTAACTAAACTCGCCATTCTGCATCAAATCACATTTTATCATCCAGATATTCTTTTCAGTCTTTATGACAAGAATATATGTGCATAATTGAACTGAGATATGAATCTGTTATTGAATACACACTTATTCAGTTTATTATATTATAATAGCACTACCACTTGAATTTTTATAGAATTTTACTAGTCTGATCTGACATTCCATAGCTTTTTTTTTTTTTTTTTACTTTACTTATGTTATTTATTTTCTTGATACTTCTTTCAAACTAACATAGCCACAAAAGATTCTCCAAGTCAAATCAGCCTTCAGACCTAAATATACATGTTTATTGCTTGAAGATGGGGCTATAATGATATCACAGAATATGCCATTAAAGCCATTTGTCAAACAATAATAGCTAGTGTTATGTTTTAAACGTAGAAAAGAAAAATGCTCTGTCTCATCCTAATATTATATTATTTCCTGGGGGAAAAAAATGTATTCTACTACATTCAGAATGGTTTCTGCTCTATTATTCTTCATTTCTTCCCCAATTTACTATTATACTAAATTAAAACCTTTTATTTAAATATTTCTTTAATTTTGAAATAATGTGTATATATATACTGTATATATATATATATATATATATATATATATATATATATATATATATACTGTATATATATATATATATATATATATATAAGATTACATTCCATAGATGTTAATATTCTTTAGAGGGGTAAGGTATAAGTCTATTACTATATTTTGTGGTCAAAGCTAAATATTCATTATATCCAAATAAATAAATATTTTATTAAAATTGATTGAATTATGTACCCTTAAAGGAAAAGGAACACTGGTTAATAAATGTAATTTTTTTTTCAGTGCTGCCCAATCAAATCAAGCTAATCACCAAAACTCAGATAAAAAATAATCACCAATAACTAAGAACAAACCCTTTCTCACAGAGATTACAGAATTTTCATACCCCACAATACTATAATACACAACAATACACAATACTGGCAAGGAAGTGTTTCATAGGAGGACATTTAACACCTAGACTCCCCGAGCTATTGTTTGACCAGAAACAGGAAAATGTAACTCATATCTATGCTGGTTTAAACTTCACTGTGGAAATATTGTCGCTGTCACCGATTTGCTATGGGAATCCACTGTTTAGTCAATAAGGAGTAGAGAATCAGGGCGCAGCCACCCGAAATGATGAGAATTCACTTCAACAATCATATTCTCACTTAAGTCAAATACCCCCATAGAGGGTTCAACTTAACTGCCTTAAAGGACAGTTTGTTTCAGAGACATTTTTTATAGGCCTTAGCTTCATAATTCTCTTTGTGTCTATCTTGAAACCGTAAGGGAAATTCATTAACAGAAGTCAATCATTCATTAACATTCACTGGTAGCACCCTGGGCTACAATTATGAAAGCCAACCATTGATTGGTTGCTATGGGTTACCCCATACCTCTATAAATGATTGCCCTTTTAATAAATTCATATCTATTTTGACTTAGGGGGGAATTTACCAAAGTCCTTCGCCTCACTTCGCACTGACTATTATGCGCTTGCTGATGTCCTGCATGCGGACATCAGCGAGCGCTTTAAAGGGATTCCAGTCTCGGTGAGACCACTCAAGTGGCAAGCGGTGCGAAGTGAGGAGAAGGATCCGCACCTCACTTCCCACTTTGGTGAATTCACCCCTTAATATGACTAAATGTAAGCCTGTCTTAGATTTAAAGCCTCAGAATCAGTAGCTGCTAACCTCTACTAGGAATAATTGTCATGTCACCCAAACAGGTATTTTTTTCCCACTGGTGTTACTTGTTCTTAAAAAATGCACATTATCAAATAATCTGTAATACTCTTAAAATTCTAAATGAAAAAAATAAAAAGTATTATAGTGAGAATCCAGAAATGTGCTCTTGCATTGCATTATTTTTTTACCTTGGTGTAATGCATTACATTTTATAGCATTTTTAATAATGATAATGTAAAATATAAACTGTTTGCTCTTGAAATTTCTTTTACACATCAAAGTATTGCTTTTAAAATGTGGTAAGGAAACATTCACAGATTCATTTAAATGGAAATGTCAGAGATTTCACTTGAAAAGTCAACTTTTTTTTCTTTCATGCTGACTCTGCTTAAATTTTAACTGTAGTTAAATTACAACTTGAGGAAATCATTTTTCTTCGGAGATACACTATCAGACCCTGAGTAACTTGTAGTCCCTTTTCTTTAATCGTTTAATCTGTCAACGATAATATGTTGTAATTAACTTAAAAACGATGGCGTGTTCCTCTTTTAAACTTACTATATACGTATAGGAAAGATAATGTATCACCCAATTCTATACACTATATACAACACCAAACAAAAGCTACTCAAAGTAATGTCTTAGTGTTAAAGAAACAAATTAAGCACTGGATACAGTATGAGTTTTTTTAAGCAATTTGTAAGAGTGAAGAAAACATGTGTTTGTATATCCTATAACATAGAGGGAGGTGTACCAATTTTTGTAACATGGTCTTTTATCACTAAGGAAGAAAATCTTATTAAATCTTATCTTATTTTAATTTAATAGGATATAAAGGAAGATCGCTGAATTTATTTGAAGGGAAATATTAATGGGTTTATTTCACTTTAAGTAGCACTCTTCCAAGTTTGCCCTGATGTTCATATACAGGGTTATTCACTAAAGTCCGAAGTGTTGCGTATAGGTGTGAATTCGGAAGCTCAAGACAGTTACAATAGGCTGCTACTGTCGCAGTCGTGACTTTATTATGGGAAAATTGTCGCAATAGTAACTTAAAAAAATTGTTGTGACTTTACAATGGGGAAATTGTCGCGGATTTGCTATGGGAATTCACAGTTTGAGAATTCGATAGTCGAATTCGCACCTTAGTGAATTAGTGTAATGTTGACCCTTTCCCAACAATATGTATCCAGCTCTTGCAAACAAAATAATATTTTGTATAACTATTCATATTGGGCTTTATAAATGATGTTTTAAAGTCTGTAATAAAGTCACTTTTCAATATCTAGTCAATATCCAATTAAAGTATAAGACAAATTAAAAATATATATCTATAAAGATACTATTACAAATCAACAATACATATTGTATATATACATGGTAACAAATTATGATATGCAAGGTTGATATTTATCAATGGGGCAATCTTTCTAGAGGTCTAGTAACTCATAACAACCAATCAGCAGTTAGCATTCACTGGTATAGGGGAAATGGAATTATGAAAGCCAACATCTGATTGGTTTCTAGCCCTCTGAAATGTTTTCTCTTGTGTCTGAAATCCCCTTAACTCTATGAATTTCAGACTTTACATGCTCATCTAGTTGTTTGCCGAAGAGCAAAAGAAAGCTGCCAATATATAATGTATTCCCTGATACTTAGTTTGTTAAACTAATGCTGACCAAATTTTATATGGGTATCCCTGAATTGAAAGCAAAGTATATTCACAAAATTCATAATATCAAACATTTCACCTTTTTTTAAAATTTTTTTGCATTAAAGCTTGAACCTACAGATATAAAGTAAACATCAACATTATATTCACTGAATTCCCAGAGTTAGCACAGCAGAGGAACTGGTTCTTTTAATTTGTGTATAGAAGTTAAATCTAGGAATAAATTCACACGTTTTGGCAATGATATTTTAGTAATGAGAAAAAAAAAATGTTTCATTAAAATATATTAGTACAAGGGCAAAATTTACTAAGGGTGGATTTAGTATGCCCGATCGCAATTTTTACCGCACGTGCGTTATTTCGATCGATTTGCGATCGCACGATTGGAATTCTGATCAATTTGCGATCGCACGATTGGAATTTCGATTGATTTGCGATTGCACGATCGCAAATCGATCGGAATACCACTCGTGCGGTAAAAATACCGCATGTGTGAACAGAAATTAACTTCGGGCGATCGTTTCGCCCTTAGTAAATTTCGCCCTAAGTGTCTTATTAAGCAAATCCAAAATGTATTGATAATTATCATGATCAATTCAAAGCAAAGTAGCATTACAAAAATTGTAAATGTTGCATGGGATATTATTCAGGTTTAGTATTAGCATATATGAGCATAAACTGGAGGCTAACACAACCTCTCTACACAGCATGTTAATGATTACCACATGGAAACAGCCAGAGGGACAGACGCTTAAAAATGTTCTCCTGCATGAGCAGTAGGAAATGTTCTAATCCAGCTGTTTGGAAATCCATCTTTTATTATGAAACATGCCATTGTACAAAAAAAAATGCAATTTAATTTTTTTTTAAAGCAATTAGAGTGGCTTAGATGTAAATTATAGATAGATAGAAGATTTTAGATTACACTGTAACAATAATGTGACACGTAATCCATTTTTCATTGGCCATATGGTTACAATGTAAAACCATTTCCCACCACTGAAGGGAAGCTCAGGCAATTCAAATAAAAGAAAGCAAGAAACTTCAAACAACTGGTCTCTTTTGCAGTTTTATCAGCCTATCTGATAGAGTAGTAATCAATACTGTCTGTCTTATCCCGACTATGTTATATGGTACTATTATGCACAATCTATGTGTAATGATGCAGACAACAAGTGGGTGGATCCTCTGCACCACAGTGAAATTTGCGCCGGGTAATTCTGAGGTGTGGAGTCTAAGGGGCTCCTGGTCTTCACCCTTAACTCCCACAAGGGGGTGTGGCCTTTGCTGCAAGGGAACCCCCAGTTAGCAGTCTCCAGGTTAACTTCCCACTGGTGGTAGCGGTCAGTCAAAAAACTGGAAACCAGATACTGGAAACTGGAATAGAGGATACTAAGTGGATACAGGAAACTGAAGTGCACGATACAAACTGGAGACAGCTCAGGGCTTGAACAGAGACACATAGAATCTGGCAGCTTAATATAGGGCTGCTCTTGCAATTGGCTGGCAACAGATTTACGGATAGGTTAAACCTGAGTTCCAATCATTACAAACACCTGTGGGAGCCAGGGAAGTTCAGCTGTTATAAAATTGATCTAAATCAGAACTTAAATAAGTCCAGAGTGGTTTGATAGCCTAGTGGGATTTTCACTGCCTCTGAGCAAGGCGACCCCGATTTAAATCCTGGGCTTGATGTCTTATACTATGTATATGTTGTGACTACAAGAGTTTGTAAGTCATAATAAAGCTCTTATTATCCTTCTATATGTGTATATAAATCATCCTCCTATTTAGATTGTAAGCTCTATGGGGCAGGGAACTCCATCCTCTTATTTCAATCACGGCCTGGCACTTAGAGTGATGCATCCTCATGATTTTATGCTTCTAATTTACTTCACTTGTATTGTGTAATGCCCTTTTCCCATGTCTGTATTATATTTGTATTGCTAAATTTTACAGGGCTGTGTAAATTTGTGGAGCTTTATAAATAAAGTTATACATACACATATGTATGTGTATGTGTGTGTGAGAGAGCATGTGTGGTCTTCTCATCTCTCTTCCATTCTCCTTCCATCACGGATTAGTGGAATCTTAACAAAGGGGGATGAGGAGTGTAACAGTTTGATCTCCTCCTGTTTTATAACTTTTTGTAACACAAAATGCTCCTCACCCTTGGAGTGCCAAGGAGCATTTTTTGCTACATTTTGGGAATCAAGTCCTTCTCTTCAGAGTACCCATTATCCACGTGAGTTTTACACAGGGATTGAGAGGTCTTTCGTTGTTATAACTTTTTGTGTCATTCCTATGACTTTAATGAGGTCACTAGCATGATGACTTCAACCAATATGTACAACTGCCAAACTGGCTCACATCTATCGCAGAACAACCACTGGCAGTAGGCTTTCTAAAATTGACATATTGTCTATCCTAAACATGAGCTCTAACTGGCTTCCTAAAACACATTCTAAAAGAACCCAAAAAAACAAATATGAACCGATGTATATACAAAATGCCTATTTTTACATTAATGGGTAAGTGGACATAAATAAGAAAAATGAACCCCAAAGAAGAGAAGGAAAGTAAAGAGTTGCCGATTTACTAGAGCATGTAATGTTTTAGAGTACAGTTACCAGCAGTGCAATCTCTGCCCTAAGAAATGAACAGCAGGCAGAGTAAATAGAGTTCATTTAACCTGGATTGCCAGGGGTTAGCATGAATACAAGAAGTGGTTGTAATAAGGAACTATTAGTGCAATGTACCAGAGAGCAATTAAGGCACCTAGTCAGATTGGGAGTAAAAGTTTAAATAACAGCTGGAGCGAAAATTAGCAGAATTATCATGTATGGTCAACTGAGGCTTGAATGCCTCCAACACATGAAATGTATGCATGTGGTGTTCAGTATGTCCACCGGGTGGCAGTGTATGAATCCACCTAATAATTGGAACCAATGTACAGTGGTACCTCGAGATACAAACTGCTTGGCAATTTCTTGAGATACGAGTTGCGATTCGGACCATTTTCCTGTTTGAGATACGAGCTGAAATTTGAGATACGAACTGTTGCGGCCGGAAAGGATTCATTTCATATGTATTATTTTAAAAAGGGATAATTGGTTTGAGATACGAACTGTCTTGAGTTACAATCTTGGTCACGGAACGAATTAAATTCGTATCTCAAGGTACCACTGTATTTCTTTCTCCAGCAGATGATGTTCCACTGAGCTACATGTTGTACAGTATTATTTATGTATGTATTTACAGTCATGGCTAAAATATTTGACACCTGCGCAATTTAGTTTTTTACTAACTTTGCTACTTCTGTGTTTTTTTTTTTATATTTTATTTCAAATGTTTCTATGATAAACTGAAGTACAATTATTCAATTATAAGCATTTTGTAGGTTTTTAAACATAAGTTTTATGCAGAGACTGTATTGACAGTGTTGCTTCTTATTTTTCTAGACTTCTGCAATTCTCCCTGACATGCTGAATGTCAGTTTCTGTGCACAATCCTGACTGACATTTCAGGATACATTTCTGCCTTATGTAGACTACTTATCTGATTTTGGGTCTAGTTAATAAATATAATGTATGCAAAGTGAAATGACATTCTTTTGGAAAATTCACCAGACCCTCCAACTGGTTTAGGCATCAATTAAGACAACTGTTTAGACAACCGGTATTCTTTAAGATTATGGGGGTAATTCACCATAGTGCGAAGTGAGGTCCGGATCCTTCAACTCACTTCGCACACACTGTTATGCACTTGCTGATGTCCTGCACGCGGACATCAGCGAACACTTTAAAGGGATTACAGTCTCGGAGAGGCGACTTGAGTGGTCTTGCCGAGACTGGAATCGCTTTAAAGCGTTCGCTGATGTCCACGTGCAGGACATCAGCGAGCGCATAACAGTCTATGCGAAGTGAGGCGAAGGATCCAGACCTCACTTCGCACAATGGTAAATTACCCCTTATACCTCTAAAAATAGCCTATGATATCAAGGTGTCCATGAAGGGAAATAGAAAAATCCAGAATACTACTGATGTTCTCACATATGCCAATATCCCTCCTTAGTATGGTTATAGAAATGTAACCACAAACATCCATATGTAGTAAAGTAAGGGGGGGTTGTCAGAAACTAACATTTTTTTTAGTGAGAAGAGGAAAGACAGAAAGCGAGTGCCGGGGAGACTGGGAGATGCAAGGGGAGTGGTTAGAAAAGAGGCGTAGAATTGGAGGGGGGAGGAGCTTGAAAACTGAGAGTTAGGAAAAAGCCAGTAATGAGAGTTCATAGACAACAGAAATAAATCATTTAGGAGAGTGAGAAGGGGAAATACTTTCAAAACGACAGTGGGAATCCCAGTCTGGCAGAGAGACATAGCATTATATCAAGCAGTGCTATATACTCTGTATTACTATATATGTCATACTGCTCATTTCTGGAAAAAAAAGAGACTGTATTCTGCTATATTTGTTTCAGGAGCTTCAGAACTGTTTACTTTCCCGCTATATTTGTCTCAAGGAAAACTTAATATATGACAGTCAATACGGACACTTGCCGCTTCAAAGCTATTGGCGTCTGTTTGCTAAATTTCTTCAGGAAGGGACTATTTTCAGCAAACTGAATATTCACACTGTTTGACTGTTTTGTGTTCTATTTTCTGCATCAGAACTGTTGATATTACATTGCTCTCTCTTACAGGTGGTTATTCACTAAGGTGCGAATTCGACTGTCAACCTGCGGATTCCCATAGCAAATCTGCGACAATTTCCCCATTGTAAAGATGCAACAATTTTTTAAATGTTACTATTGCGACAATTTTCCCATAATAAAGTTGCAGCTGCGACAATATTATAAACATAAATATGCAACTGCGACAGTAGCAGCCTATTGCGACTGTCTTTAGCTGGTGAATTCGCACCTATATGCAACAATTTGGACTTCAGTGAATAACCCCCAGAGTATCATTCATCTGATAGAACTGATCCAGTACAACTGGTTTTAAGTCAATTCTGTTGTTAAACTGCTTAGTATAGTATGTAATCCTCCCTTAAGAAAGGTGTGCTGTGTGTAGAAGTTAGATTCAACACTGTGTGTTTGCTGTATTCAATATATTGAAACCAAATTCAAATAAGGTGCCAATTTAGAACGAAATTACTTGTGAAACATTGTAATACATTACCACTGTTTAATTATATAATAGTTAAACCAGGGTAATTTGATGTAATATACCAAAGTAAGAGTAAGGAAAAGTTTGGGGACCTGCTTACATTGCCATATATGATTTCAACACACCAAGGGGAATTCACCAAAGTGCGAAGTGAGGTGCGGATCCTTCGCCTCACTTCACACTGAATGTTATGCGCTCGCTGATGTCCTGCATGCGGACATCAGCGAACCCTTTAAAGGGATTCCAGTTTAGGTGAGACCACTCGAGTCGCCTCGCCGAGACTACAATCCCTTTAAAGCGTTCGCTGATGTCCGCGGGCAGGACATCAGCAAGCGCATAACAGTCAGTGCGAAGTGAGGCGAAGGATTTGCACCTCACTTAGCGCTTTGGTGAATTCCCCCCCAAATGTAGCTGGTACTTACAGCTTCCATTAGATGTGATGAAATTACTTGTGTTATCATTTATAGAATTAACTATTTCAGTCATTCAATCATTTATATTTATTATTTAATACACTATTAAAACAGACATTTTAACCATGTAAAATGGCTCCATCACAGCTTTTGACAAGTCATGCCATTTCATTTGTAATGATTTGTAACTCCTTTAAAGCCAAATTAATTTTTCTTTCTAAATATTATAAACATTATTTTACTATCTCATTTTCTAATGTATACATATACGCAGGTTTCTACTGTATCCCACACTATTTATTTTCTTTTTACATCTGTTTTAGGCTTTTATTATGGGTACATTAAAGGAAAAGTATAATTAAAATTAAGTGATCCCATTTCTGGCTTGCAGAATTTTGGAGTAAATGAATTAAAGGCTGATGTAGCCTGTAGGAGAGTGATTTTCCAAAAATTAAAAAAATGCACTTCGTCAACCTTGTATTTTCAGCAACATTGCATATTTTTAATGTGATGTAGCGAAATCTCACCTAATGCACCGCACTACGCCGGGTCTAAATTTTTGCACAAAATCACTGAAAATTAGGTACAGGATTCAACAACCAAGAAAATAATGAGTATCCTCAAGTGTAATAGCATGAAAACCATACAGCCAAAAACAGTAGCAAACACTGCAAAAAGACAAAAAAATCAACATATCTTCAAAACCAGTAACTAGTAACAAAGTATTAAAACAGATGAAACCTGCATTACATTAAGAAAATTAAGAGTAATTCCCCAATTAAATATTAATCATTCTATGACAAGCAGGCGTCATTCTTCTACCCTTCATAACATTATGGACTTGCTGAATAGACGGAATATGCTGTGAGTTTAAACAGATTGGGTCACAACAGCAGGAGAAGCGGAATTACTCTTTAATAAATAATCCACTTCATCTTTAGAACTAACATCTGAGCCCATGACTAATAGACAACATTTTGCAAGATTCACAATGCAAAAAAATGTAAGTGAATTTTAAAAACTTACTGAATTGTTTCAGTCTTCTGTAATTGCCGCCGTTCAGAATAAATTTCCTGACTAAATCAGTAACTGTTTTAAAGAGACTATGCTTTTTAATCATTAAAATGCAGTAAGATTTCCACTGGGAAATGCTAAACAAGTATCTAAAGAAGCAAGATGATAACCTAATAGTGTTTCAGAACTTTCCACTGAATTCCAAATACCTTTTGCTCATTTTTCTGTTCAATAGCATGATCCCAATGCCCAGCAGAATTGTTGCATATGATCAGTAAATTCTCCAAATAAGAAACAACCGTTCAAAATTTAAGATCAAAGATTGTTGGCTCTCTGTCTGTGTGTTCGGGGTCTTTCGTGTATCAGAAATCACTCCGAAACACTTGGAACAATAGAAAGTGTGGCCTGGTCTACATTTTTATGGCAATCGATGGAGCTGTTTGTAATCAAAATAAAGTCTTGGTTAAAATCCATTGGAATCATTATTTTTGAAAATGTGTCGGTTTATTTTTAGAAGAACGACTAAAGTGTGCTGCCCCTCACATATTCATAAGCTGATTAGGGAAGATGAAAAGGGGGGGGGGGGGCTTATTCATCAGAGTGAGAATTTACCTATCAAAGTGAATTCTAATCATTTCGGCTTGCTAGGCTCCTATTCTCTACTCCATATTCACTAAACAGAGGATTTCCATAGAGAAGTAGCCATCTCTTGTGTAGTGTGGAGTAGTTAGACAGACGGTAGCAGCCCTGCCGTAAACCCTGCTAATTTATCATTGTAATCTGGTGAAGTAAAATTGGTGAATGAGACACAATACGCTTTGTTGAATTCAATACTGTGACAGACTCTGATGCTTTATGTATAGGCGAATTACCTGTGCATGCAAACGTAAAGTGTTGCAATGAGCTCCATAAGTCTGTAACTGCCATAAGCTGTCAAATTGGTCTCGATTTTGCCACATCACAGAGTTTGCTGAATACTAACTATGGGGAAGTGCCAAACAAATGGGAATTCATTTACTTGACTATTCAGACTTTCATGAATAAGCTCCGGGGTCTGTGCACTATGACTCACCAATACTCTTGCATCTGTGCTTGGTAAATTAAATGTTGTTATGCTCTCCCAGATAAATGACCTTTTTAGAAATAAACAAATAAACAAACCACCATAACGGAGAAAAGTATATACACTTTACAAATAATCCAACCACTTCATCAGATATACAGGTGAGAATCGGTGGATTTACAGCTACTATGGTACCTTTTGCAGTAGTGATATCCATCTAAACAGTGAACATCTAAATGCAAGGCAAGAAGTTGTCATGGTTAAATCCATTAAAGAGTTCAAAACTGGCTTTCCTTCAGTGTAAGAACATTATAAATTAGGGGTACTAGATGACTGGAGGTGGAATCTTGATCCAGGGAATTATTCTGATCCTTCAGTGTAGGAACATTACAAGTTATGGGTACTGGATAACTGGAGGTGGGATCTTGATCCAGGGAATTACTCTGATCCTTCAGTGTAAGAACATTATAAATTAGGGGTACTAGATAACTGGAGGTGGGATCTTGATCCAGGGAATTATTCTGATCCTTCAGTGTAAGAACATTATAAGTTATGGGTACTGGATAACTGGAGGTGGGATCTTGATCCAGGGAATTATTCTGCCATATTTGGAGTTGGGAAGGAATTTTTTTTCCTTAATATGAGGAAAATTGGCTCTTGCCTCATGGTTTTTTTTTACTTCCTCTGTATCAACATTGTAGTATAATAGGCTGGACTTGTGTATTTTTTCAGCCTTATAAACAATATCACTATGTATTTGTCAGCAAAATAAAACATTTATTGGGCCCTGGTTTTCAGATCCAATAAACCAATAATTAAAGCAAAATAATATTTGACATGTACTGAAAAGGTCTGGAAGAGTTTACACTGATGAGTTTATTCATCAAAGTAAGACTTTGATTGTCAAAGTGAATTTGTATCACTTTAAGTCACTAACACTCCAATTCTCTACTCTACTCACTAAACAGAGGATTCCCAAAAGATGAAAAGTGTCAGTAGCTTTCTCTTGCTTAGTGTGGTATAGTAAGTTGGACAGTAACAGCCCCCTAATTCACATTTTTACATTGTCAGATTACAATAAATCTTGTCACATTTGCTATTGCACCAGACACTACACTTGATGAATAGGCAAATTACCCGTGTACACAAAGTGATGCAAAAAGCTCCATCTCTGTCTGTGACTATTGTAAGTACCTGAATTGGTCACAAATTTGCAACATTTCAAAGTTTTTTGGAATACATGAATATGGGGCATATGGTGAATAAATGTGAATTCACACATTTACATGACTTTTCAGCCTTTCATGAATAAGCCTCCAAGATCACTTACTAAAGTGGTTAAATATATTTAATGACAATAATATTCTTAAAATTTAAGTTACTTGCAAAGATCTTAAATATATGGTACCAGGTAAGAAGATCTACCTGGAGACACCAGGTATGATGGGAGATGCACTAATTGCACTAATCATAGGATTAGAACAAAGTAGTTAATCATTTGTAGTTTTCTCATCTTCATATTTGTCAAGCATCACAAATATTATATTATAAATTACACAGTAGCACTAGAATTTGCATGTGACTTCCTGTAATTTATAACCTTATAAATGGCTAGTTCTTAAATCAGTACTAGCTGTTTATAGTGTAATGTGAGGCCCACCACACTTTCCTGTTAAAAAAACTTGATTTTGAATCTCTCAGATGCTCCATTCTTGTCCATGAGTCCCTTCTCCTACCTGCCATTGCTTCTCTTCAGCTACTTTACAATGGATCAAACAGTTTGTAGTATCTATGCACAGGTTAGTGGTAAAAATTGATACAGTTAGGCATTGTCGTAGTTGCACACAAGTGAGAGTGTTTCCAGAGATATATTGCATCTGCAGATTTACTTAAAGGAACAGTAACATCACAAAAAGAAAAAAAAAAAAACCTCTCATTTGAATTCTCATGGCATTAAACAATACTCTTTATATGCTACATTGAAAGCTGTATTCCCAATTATTTCCCTTTGCTTGCCGCATTAATCTCTTATCTGTTGGATAAACAGACTTCCCTTCTATCCCCTATGAATTAAACGAAACGTTTGATAATTCATATTCAAGAAGTGTCCCAGAAATCCAAAGTAACCTAAGTAAATTTATTTTTAATACAATATATCATACCTTGTAGAAAGTAAGCCTAGTTTAAATAAATACATAATAAAATAACAGACATGAGGTCATGCTGGACATTTCTTTTTAATTTCTAATTCATTCATTTTAACTTTTGTCCTTTTAATTAGAAATTTTTTCAAAATCACCTTTCTTTAAAACATAAGACAGCGTATTATTTTGTAAAGAATGTGAAACACCTGAAAGCACCAGGTGACATAAGACTGGAGGTACCGATCAGGTATTGATATAATAAAGAGAGATGTTACCATTGGTCACATTAGTTGTCACCAGTTTTGTCGTCAGTTTTGCAGCCATTATTGCTGCCAGTTAACAATTGTTTTTTACATTCCTTTCAATGGTAGACAATTCCTAGCTCATGTCGGCACTTTGTTGTCATATTTTCTAAGCCTACAGCCTGCAGCTGGTGTAAGCTGTTAAATTGTGAACGCCAGTTTTCCATAGCACAGAAAATAGTGACATTTGGTGAATGTACAAAGATGGAGAAGTTGGCGAATTGTCATAAATTTACATATTTACACAATAATTCACACTTGTTTTATAACCTCCCATTTTCAATGTTATCGGACATTGCAGATTTGCATGGGATACAGTAGCCATTTTTAAATGTATGGCAAGAAATGATGACCTAATTATGATTTGGACTAAGCAGTTTGGATTGTTAGCCAGATGGGAGCAGGCTGCTCATAGTCTTGCATACATTTCTGCATAAGAAATCTGACTTCTCCAAGTGGGATTGGGTTGTTCTATTAAAATAGCTGCAAAGCTATAATGACGGTTTGAAGATTATAAATAAATACTGGAGTTAATATTCATTTTTTAAATTACATTTAAAGGATCAGTTTACTCACCAATAGTTTTTTGCCTCTCTATTTGGCATTGTTAAATACACATTTTTGCAAAATATATTATTTACTAATGATATTCTTTTTCATTTTACAGCTAGTTTCTTACTGAAGCTCCTTCTCTCTCTCACTTAACTTCCCCATCAGCGGTTCAGTTTGGAATCTGAAATCAGTGAATTAAATCAAAGGCCTGAAAATTCTGATTAATCTTGCAAGAGTGCAACCTCACTGAGCTGCTGTCTACTTGCTTCTTTTTGGATTGAGTCAGTGCCATGAAGTTTCCCACCCATCAGCGTAAGAGGAAGTAGGTTAAAGAGGTGGGGCTTCTATAGGAAAGCAGCTTTAAATTAAACATAATTATTATCGAACATGATACTGTATATATATTTAACAGTGGCAATTAGATAGAGAAATAACTGTTGAAGACTGGACTGTTCCATAGAATGGAAAAAAGTTTGATAGACATGGAGATTTTTCATTTTCTATGTTTTCCTGTGGATTCTGCCATTTCTAGCTTTTAAAAATAACAATTTATAAAAATAAAAATGTATAACAACATTTCAATTTTTAATATTTCATTTGTTTTTTTTTCCAGTCCCACATGTTCATTTACCAACCATTTTGACTCATTTGTTAATCCCACCATGATCCTACATTCTGCATTGCATCACTTTTTTTCTTGCTACTAAAGTGTTCCTATTTTTATTTGTATGTGATTACAGTTCTGAAAGTTTCATGAAAACAGCACACCTTTCAGGATCAGAAAAACATATTTCTAACAACTTAGAGGTTGAAAGGAAATTATGAAGTGTGAAATGGGAATGCCAAAATGAGAGATGCACAATGCAAAGCATCAGTTAACAACTCTGGAGTAATATACAGGGACAACTTAGAAAGAAATGATAATGCATTTAAATCTATTATAAAAGTGCCAAGATCTTCAGTAAATATAATGGTAGGTATCTAAAGAAAAATGCTGCCAAGGATTGCATTAAAAAAATGAGTCAATTATAGCTCCTGCTATGAAAAATTCTTCAGTGCTTATATAAGAATGTTCTTTATCTAATATAGAATGATCTTTTCCTCTTATTTTTAAATAATGGAACAATATGTCATACACAAATTCCCAGATCTCTCTCGTTCGAAAAAAAAAAGCTACTTCTATATAGACATAATTATCAGAGGATGAAGTCAATGTAACATTATTAATTACTGTTCAGTCTCTACAGCAAAACAGTAAGTAAAGTTGAAGAGAAACATTCAATTTATCAAGTTTAAAACTATCTCCTTGTTGATCTAGGGGAAGAAGATAAAAAAAAAAAATCCCTTGTGCAGGATTGTAAGAGAACAATTCATTTCCAGTATCAATGATGACAACCACATTGCAGGATCAATAACCACTAGATTATATAAACTAGATGATTACATTACATTGCCCAGGATGTTCCTGTAGAATATTTGTGAATTGATCATTTTTTTTCTCAGGAAGAGTCCGAACTTTTTCTGGAAAAATAAAGAATGATAAATCTGGTACAGGAATTTATTTATTAAGTATGGGAAATTATATTTAACACACAGTTGCTACAGCTAAGTAGCACCTTAGTGTATAAATATTATATTTATTTAGTTATTATATAGTTTATATAATATCAATACAGGAAATGTTTTTTTATATGACACATTAACTCATATGAGATACTCGTTGGATACAGGGATGAGTAATGTTTGCACTGATGTCATAAAAAGAAATACACATCTGTTATTTCCTTTAACTTAGTGTCCAGAATCTGCCTTGCAGCCACTTAAGTGTGCTTAAATTTTTTACTACTAAATGGTGCTGTAAAGTGCTGTCCAGTTTTCTTCTGTACTTCCTATGCCTACTAAGCAAATATATCACACACATAAGTCTTATCTTTAGATATATTTACTGACTGATCATAGTCGAGGTTCCATCCTAGTCTTTCTTGGATGAAATACAATGTTGTCGGTGGTTTTCATATTTTTGGAATGTGTCAGCTTGAGCTGCTTCAGTACCTCCTAATAAAGTTTTTTTTTTCCACAAGTCACATGTCCAGTTTAGTAAACAAAATGAATTTACTTTTATGAAGAGGTAAGTTAAAACTTTATTAGAGGAGTGGCTGTGGACATAAAATATAGTTGGAATTTGCTAAAATGTTTGACACTATTGCACATTGGCTTAAATGCCGAATTCAGTAAGATTTCCTTAGTAATTATTACTCTAAATGGTCCACTGTTATAAGTAGAGAACTCCAAGGCTTTGTTTTACAACCATTGTTATACTATTGTTTAGCTTATTTATAAATGTTTAGAGCTTGGGAAAGAGTATACAGTTTTTTTTCACGGATGCACAAAGCTATGCACTGGAATAAACTCCATGAAGGAAGCCAGCAAGCTGATTTGACATATTAAGTGACTAAGCAAATACCTGGAAAATAAGATTTCATGTAGACAAATAAAAATCTATGCATTTGTGGAATAAAAAAAAATGCTAACACATCATACGCCTAAGGAGGTAAAATTAAGTGAAATTATAATGGAGAGGGATCTAGGAGTACTTGGGAACTATAGACAAAATAATAGCATGCAGTGCTAATCTGCTTTCCAAAGCTAGCAAGGCATTCTTGGGCACCAGATGGAGCAGGAAAAGATTCAAAGAAGGGCAACAAAAATTATAAGGGAAATAGAGGTTCTCAGTTGTGAAGAGAGACTTAAAGAATTTAACCTATTCAACCTTGAGAAAAGGTAATTAAGAGGTGATAAAATCACCCCTGTAACTGGTCCTTATAAGAAATATTGTGAGAAGCTAAGGATAACACAGAAGACACTTAAGCACCCTCTGATGCTGGAAGAAAAAAATATTTAATCTCCAACTGCAATTTTGCTTTTGGTTAGGGATAATTTTACACAGGAATTAATTCTGGAAATTTTTCTGGAATGTCTAGCGCATAGTTATGGGCAATATTGGATCAACAGTAGAATGTTACCAGGACAAACTTAGACTATAACTACACAGGAACCACTTCAGGAATTGAAGTTCCCCCTCATGAATCTACAGGGATGAAATCTTTCTTCTGAAATCACTATCCCTAAGATGTCTCACTGCTTTAATTATTACCAGTTATTGTTATAGTGTCTTCAATGTTGGAATGCCTGGACAGATGCCCTTGGGGGAGGGGGGGTATGTTAATACTATAGCTAGTGCTGTCTCACACCTCTGAGGTGAACTACAACAGGATTTTTGTGAACATTAATGTCTAACAGTAGTAGACGGGTTCCTCCACCAGGCAGTAGAGGCTCAGGACTTCCCTTTCCCTTCTTCCAGTAAAGCACTTATATAATCTAGGAAAGGTCCTATAATCTAGGAAAGGTCCTCACATTGGCTGATATAGTATTTAGTGGGCAGATAATGTGCCAGTGAAATTAACTAAAAACACATAGCTGAACTCTTTTATTTTATTTGGTGGAGCCTTTAAAACACACACAATCAGCAGACGTTGAGCAAAATGCAAATATTGATTTTCTCACTTGACTAAATTGAACATAACATTGGGGATTATTTAAATAGCATGCGGTAATCTCTTGGGAACAATGCAAGGTCTCGCACGATAAACTTGGAAAAACCGAGATCGGTCTTTCCGACTTCAATAAATTTCGCCCAGTGTAGCTACCAGAAGTGAAGAGAATTTGCACTTTGATGAATCGTCCCCTTCAGTGTGTTAGACTTGTATTTGGTAACGCACAAGGAAATGCTCCAGGTTTTGCCGGTGAAATTACTATGCAAAGAACAATTTGCCTTGTTGAAGCTGTCAGATGGAAAACAATACTTCATAGTACGAGAGCTGCTGGGTTTGTCCACAATGGACTTTGCAAACTATGGTATGAAAGATTTAGTAATGATTAGTATCTAGCTTAGTTAGCACTGATCCTTATAATTGATTTTATGTATATATTTTATTTTATCTTTATGTATTCATGTTTAATATCTGTATTTATCTATTGTATTTATCTCTTTATTTATCTATTCTATTTATGTATATTGATCTATTTATTTGTTTTTATTGACCTATCTCTACAGCTTTTATTGTCCTTCTATCTGTGTATGTAAGTCTTCCTCCCACTTAGCTTGTAAGCTCTACGCGGCAGGGACCTCCAACCTCTTGTGTCAACCGCAACCTAGCACTTAAAGTGATGTATCCTTGTGATATTTTACTTGCATTTTTTAATGCACTTTTCCCATGTCTCTTTTGTACTTGTTTGTATTTGTTGTGCTTTATGAATAAAATTGTACATACATATATAGTTGAAATCAATATTGTAAAATGACCATAATAACATGAATTTGAGAAAAACAAAATATCTATAAAATTAACATATAACATCATAACAAATTGCTATAAATGAAATCTACCTCTTTATATTTTTATTATTTTAGAATAATAATATAATTGTTATTATTTTAGATTTATATATTCTGTTGATAACATAAACATTCTAGCATATTCGGGTGGAAGCTGTTTTATAATATCTGCTTACAATGCGAACACGTATTCATCATTACTTTGTTTATTTTAAAATATGTCCTCTATGCACATATTCCCTAATTTAGTATAACTTGCTCTTTATGAAATGTGGAGGACAGAACAGAATCCATAAACATGCAAAGGCTGATAATACATCAGCTTCAAATTGCAAGAGAAATATATATAATGGCAAGAAAACAAGTTTTAACCTATTTTTCTTTAATGATGTATGCAAATAGGTTTCAGAATGAGACAGTCAGATTCACCGGGGATGTGGTTTCACTGTTTAGTCTCCACACAGAACTGGGTCAAAGATGAATTCTAACTCTGAGCCTCTGTGCAGTCATGTTCAATATGCCAATTTAGCTCTGTGAGATGGTTACTACAAGAAGAATGCATTATAATGGCCATTATTAAGCTCTTCCTTTTCTGCATACTGTTCTACTTTCACTTCTTTTCATTTCCTTAAATAAACTGCATACCAGAGCTGTGAAGGGATGGATTTACTCCAAGGTTTCATTCTTTGCAAAATATGTTTGTTTTTTTTCTGAATATGCACAAAAGTCTCCCAGTTTTATGAAATGTTATAATGCATTTACATGGATACTTCTATCACATCATGACCCATTTTTACATATTAATTGTAACATGAAAGATTAAGGTTTTATTCAGTGGCTTCTGTGCTTCTCCGAGTTAAGAATCGTAAATGATTTGTGTCAGGTGGGGTTTGATCTGAAAGCTTTGTAAGGCTGTTGGAGGACTGGGGTTTATACCCTTTGAGTTTTTGAGAAATGGAGTTCTGGGTTGTACCATTTTGCTCAATGAAGGAATGTGCAGGGGTTTTATAATATAAATCATATAAAACATATAAAATCACAAGGCTGTTGATGCATCTGAGGTGTATCCATGTAGTTTAAAGTTGTAGTATTATGCTGTAGTTTGTTCAGAAATTCCCATGATGTCATGTAACTTCCATAGTAGTGTTAGTGGCAGACAGAAGTATTGGTTGGCACGTATTTGCCCTTTTCATGTAATTTGTGTCACTTTATAAATAAAATTATACATACATACTAATTATGTGTTACAGTATTACCATTTTCTATAAACTGCATTGTTTTAATGATGACTTCCCCATGACGCAATGTGTGGAAATTTGTTCCCTGCCATTTAATAATATTCAAAACATGCATTAACACAATTTCCATGATCCCCTGTTGAGGATTTACTCATTAGAGGGATACAGTTTTTTTAACAGAAAAGTGGAGCAATAGTTGCTTTAAATCCTGGTTCTGTCAGAACTAACTGTTTATAATGTTGCAAATTACAGGAAGTTTCATGCAAATTCTAGCGCCACTATGTATTATACAGAGGATGATGTCCTTGCAATCAAAATCAAGTAGAAACTTACAATCAAAATAAACCTGGCATATACATTTATATTCTTATACATTATTATGCAAAAGTATTAGTTAGATGTAAAAGAATTGTAAAGCAAAGATGCTTCCAAAAATAATGACATAAAATATTTAAATTTCACATAATTTATTATAAATATTAACTCAATATTATGTGTGCCTGCCCTTTGTCATTAATAATGCATCAACTTCCTTAACAGAAATTAGTAACCCTTTCAGGTCTTAGATGATAACGTTGGCGAACGGGTTGTTCATTTTTTATTTGAGTTGAAAATGCTCACACAGGATGGCAAGAGACACAGAGAAAATGCAATAGTTGCATCTGTTCCACATTTTTGTTGGGTCATCCCCACATTTAAATATGTAATTCTTGGGAAAGGAGATCTAATATGTGTTGTTACTATCACTGATTTTCTTACAGTATTTCTTACAATATTTCCAGTATTTATTACATATGTAATAATAATAAATTAACTGTTTTATTAAAGAAGTACACACAGTATTTGTGCATTGAGCAAACTCTGCACCGTGACAAATACGTGACTAATTTTGATACTTCTGTCAGTATCGGACTTGCAGAGCTTTTCGCATCACTTCGCACAGGTAATTCGCCTATGGACTAAGTGGTGGAGTCTGTTGAAGTGGCAAATTGGGACATTCTGGACTGCTCTAAATTCACCTGTTTGGCTTCGCCAGATCAGAGTGATGAATTAAGGGGATGATGGCAGAGCTCCAGTGTTGCATAAGGCAACTATTCATTCAAAAGTGACAATAAAGACTGTAACCACGTGACAACATGATCTAAAATAGTAATATCATTTATAAGACTGAAAAAAGACACAAGTTCATCCAGCCTATTATAATGTAATGTTCATCCAAAGGATCAACAGGATGACCCAAGGACAAGGTGACATAAAAATAAATGTAATATTAACTTATATACACTGGGATATGGTGAAGATGATGTCACTACCCTTCACTGGTTGATATCACATCACTTCAGATCCTGCTACTATTCAACTGACTGCGCCGCACTCCAACCTGCCAGTATCTCTCACTACTCACTTGTCTGCCAAGCCTAATTTCTGCTTAGTCAATAAGTTCAAAGACTTCCCCAATGTAACGGCACTGAATTGATGAGAAGTTAATTCAACAGGCGCCTTCATACTTTAGTCAATAACCCCCTTAAACTTCTGAAGCAAAAGAATACAGAGTATATATATATATGTATAATTATGTATATTTACTAGGAGGACTAGTGAGGTTCCACTATAATGGCACCTAGCATTATAAAATTAGAAAGAACAGAACAAAATGCTGCAGAAAATGAGAAGAAATGGTTCAGAATCAGTTATGCTATTTTACTGGTGCTGCTAAATAAATATTCCACTATTGACTTGAAAGGATTTACAATTGTAACTTTCAAAATTAACACAAATATTAATTTTAAAATTTTAAAGTGAAAAATAAATGGTGCACTTCAGTGCAAGAGACACAATTAAATGTGCAGCAAAAACAGTACAGACTGCATTTATATACGCTGTTATTCATATATTTACAATTGAAAAGTAATTAAATGATACTGTACTGCACAGAGTAGAAGGCACAGTTAATACTGACTTTCAGTTATGGTAATTTTACCTGTAGAAAGTGAATTGTACTGAGATTGCAGACAGTGCACTAAACTGTCCAACCCTGTAATCAAAGACCAACTTTCCCCTTCTCTGAAAGCACCAAAACTGTCTTGAAAACTATAGACAAGATCAACCCCTTGCTTTCAGTAATGTAGATTAGAGTCTATTCACTGGCCCTGCGGAATTTATAGATTTTTGCATGATCTATATCATTCACTCTGATTTGCTTTGGAAATCCTAAACTGGCTCTTTGGAATAGGTTTAAGAACATCAAAGGTTACATTTCAATCATCTCTATTGTCCTACACATGGATAATTTTGCCACAGCTTTTCTGCAGACAGGGGTCTGAGGAAGCCATGTTCTTTCTTTATATCCTGAAAATAGTTCTTAAAGTGTACCTGTCACCTCAAAACTCAAATACTAAATTAGGTTCTATTAATAAAATAAACTTTTTTAAATATATGTGTATTTTAAAAAATGTACCTTTACAGCATTTCTCTCTGTCATTTTCCCTGTCAGCATGACTTTCCTTTCTGGAGTCGGGTTGGATGGGGCTAAAAGGATGACTGACATTAAAGTTCTTCCAATCGGATACCTTAAATCACAATCTAGCAGGGATCTGATTGGAGGAGCTATAATGTCAATCATCATGTGGCTCCACTCAATCCGACTCAAGAAAGAAAAGTCAGGCTGACAGGGAAAATGAGAAATGCTATATAAAGGTATATTTTTTAATACATATATATTTGCAAAAACCTTTATTTCATTAGTAGAACCCAATTTAGTATTCGAGTTTTGAGGTGACACGTCAACTGCTGGTTTGTTTGTTGTCTTTTGAAGGTGATCGGCTTGCTGCAAATTTAAGTTAGACCTGATTAGACATCTGCCAAAGGGCACTGTATAAGAGAATGTTTATTTCTAAGTAATGAAAATTCCATTTATTCTGACCAAGTTATCAAGTTTATTTGCTTAAATTCAATCCTAAAACTACAGGGTAGCTGTACTGTACTTAATCTTCAGCTGCATAAACTCATTTTGGCAACACTTTCTAGCTCTTATACTGACAAATAGAACACCAGAATTTGAAATTTTGTCCAAACTTCCTGCACATGTGCAGCACCAACAACTTTTTGTTTAGATATCTGAGTCTCTTGGATTTGTTTCTACATCAGCAGAATGACTTTTAGAAAGTAGCTTTTTAATGCGGATCGATTCAAGCAAGATTTCTTTGGACTTTTGGTGCAAGTAATTGGGTTCCAGCTAGGAGTTCCTGACAGTTAAAGCTGATATCAGTGCTGTATTTTCCATGGTTTTAAAAGAATAACAGTAAGAATAACAGTTTTATGTATCTAGTGGCTGCTGTAGTTTATATTTCCAACAGCTTAGATTATGTCCATAACGTTGCCTGTTCCATCTTGCTTTTTGGGCTTGGAGAGCCCTCCTGCCTCGGTGATAATTCTGCTTGAGAAAGACCTTGCTGATGTTCAGTGTTGATCTTGTTATATTTTAAGATTGAACTGTCTGATGTTAAGCTACTATACAGGACAGACTCCCAGTTTGATATTTCTATAGCAGTTTTAGTGAAACACTATATGATGCAATATTTTTATCACTGTTGAATCATGTGCTGGGATATATACCTACAAGTAAAGGAATGCCAGTGTGGTCTTATATTTAATGTATGTATTACTTTCAAAAATATCTTTAGAAACACTGCAAATTTGTAATGAATGTTTTTGACATCCCAGTATATTCAGAGAGAGCAGGGTTCTGGTGAGGTGGTAAATTACCATGCAAAGTAACATATTAATTAGGGAAGAGCAGATCACCATAATCCAGTGGAATATGACATGGCCAAACCGTGAAATGATATAGTTTTTGTTGTTTTGATTTAACTCTCCGTATAAACTGGAAGTATTGCATGAAACAAATACTAGAGAGAAAGAGGGAATTCATAAAGAATATCCTTGTGGTAAATATTTGTTAAAAAAAAAACAAACAAATCTTAACAAAAACACAACCATGGAATCAGATCCAAATCAAAATGCAGGGGCTGTAGACCTTTCTCTTATTAATGTGAATTAGTAAAACAAATGGATTTATTAACATCTATTACAATATATACTACACAGTTTATTCCCAGGGGTTTCTGGAGATTTTCTTCTAAGAATTAAATTATATTTTTTCCCAAGGTAAAAGGGGGAATCAAACAAATTTTTCACCTATTCAACAACTGAGAAAATGCCTTATTTTTTTTATCAAATTCACCATTTTTGCCTATTTAAGAAGCTGTTTATATTCTCCATGTTTCAAGAGGAGGAATCTTGTGTTTATTTGTGTAAATTACTGTTGCAAATTGAATATACAATCAATGAATGCCCTGATATACTGTGGAGCTGCAAGACAAGGTGGTTCAGCCTGATTAAATTGATTATGTCTTAAATCTGAGATAATTAAGATTAACTGATAGATTTCTAACTAAGGAATTAGATTAAGACTAGTGTTGAGCGATGATGGCAATAATCGTCATCGGACTGATTCATCGAATGGATAACAATTATGACTATTTAAACCATAGCCAGCAACAGTGCAACCACAATTTACAACCCAATTATTTTCCTACGGAAATAATTAGATATAACACCCAGCTCTAAACCCACTTACAGTGAAAAGCATTCCTTAGCAATAGACCATGGCTCAGTCTTGAACTTCTTAGGCAGTCACTGCACCAGAACAAAATCACATGATGGGGCTAGACTGCTGAGAAAAGATAATTGTGTGGTTACTCTGTTGTTATAGCTGTCCGCTATATTTAGGAACATCCTATTGAATGTCCCTGCAACCATAACCAGCAAAAGAGCAAGGCTTGGTTATGGTTTGAAACCCAATTATCTCCCTACTGGAAGTAATTAGGTAAGCCCAGCTCTAAATTAGATCTTAGCCAAAAGGCCAAGAACTAAACCCATTCACAGTGATGATCAATAGGAAGAGCAGGGGCTGCTTTCCTAGCTCCTAAAAAAAAACTCAGGTAGCCTATAAAGTCATGTATTATTATGCTTAGGGAGAGTAAAAATGAAAGACAAGAGATTATAGGTGATGCCATTTATTGGCTAACAGAATAAATGATAAATGCAAGCTTCATCAGGCAATAAGATGAAACTGCAACAATTTTATTCAGGAGGGTAAAAAAACTACTCACAAAAACAGTGATTCTGGGAATCAGTACTAATCTGAATACAGTTTATATTATTTAAATTAGTACTTATCCACAGAATTACACAGTGCCACCTGTTGGTGAGAATTTGAACTGTATTGAAGTTAGTACTAATCCACAGATTTACAGAATTACACAGTGCCACCTGTTGGTGAGAAATAGAATATAAACTGTATTCAAATTAGTACTGATTCCCAGAATCTCTCTCTTTGTGAGTAGTTTTTTACTCTCCTGAATAAAATTGTCACAGTTTCATCTTATTGCCCAATGAAGCTTGCATTTATCATTTATTCTGTTAGCCAATAAAAGGTATCACCTATACTCTCTTGTCTTTCATTTTTACTCTCCCTAAGCATAATAATACATGACTTTATAGGCTACCTGAGTCTTTTAGAAGCTGCAAAAGCAACCCTTGTTCTCCTAGTGATCATTACTCTGAATGGGTTTAGTTTTTGGCCTTTTGGCTAAAATCTAATTTAGAGCTGGGCTTATCTAATTACTTCCAATAGGGAGATAATTGGAATTAAAGCTATAACCAAGCCTTGCACTTTTGCTGGTTATGGTTGCAGTGGACATACAATAGAATGTCACTGAGTGCAGTGGACAGCTGTAATAACAGAATAACCACACAAAACCACAGCAGCTTAGCCCCTTCATGTAATTTTGTTCTGGTGCAGTGACAGCCTAAGAATTTTAAGATTGAGGCATGATCTATTGCTAAGGAATGCTTTTCACTGTAAGTGGGTTTACAGCTGGTGGGGTTATACCTAATTACTTCTATAGGGAAATATTTGGGTTTTAAACTATAACTGCACTGTTGCTTGTCATGGTTTATATTGCTGGCTTATCTTTGCTCAATATTATCGAGTGATCACGATAATCGATACGATTTTTGCAAAATCATTGGATCATCGATAACACCCGATAATTGTAATAATCGTACCGATTGATTTCAACTTTTCTCGATATCATCGCTCAACACTAATTAAGACTAGACATGACTGAGTTGGAGGAGAGGTGGAAAATGTGATCATTGTAGAATTATGGAGTTGCTTCTATGGGCAGGCTGTCTAGTCTAGATTTGTATCAAGAAAATAAAAACTACATGAAAAAACTACTACATCTATTTGAATTCTAAATTTAACTAACAAAATGTTAGACGATTACAATTAAGATCTATTAAGCACGGGAAGACTTTAATCTCAGCAGAAAATACGTTAGCATTTCAGTAACTATTATTTGTAAGATAGAGAACATACTGTATGCGACTTGTTTGTGACGCATACTTTATTTATCTCATACAAAGGAGAGTTGGTGACCTCAGTTAATAACACACCATATGAAATTTACTAGTCCCTTTAACTCAATGACATTTAATTTCTTCAGTGTTACAATACTGTACATAAACATGCTAATGCATCCATTGCAGTTTTATGCAAAGAAATTCATCAACAGAAAATATATTAGGCTGAAAGTTTCTCTGGTTTCTAAAAGAAAGCTTTGTGTGCTGCAATAAATAAATGTATGTTTAGATGGCAATAAATTATTGTTTAAAATCTTATATTGAAAGTGTCCTCTGCATGTTTCTAAGAGAAGGTCACCTTAAATTATTATCGCTATTAATGCTGAATGAAATGATGTTACTAAAGATACGTTATGCATTTAATTCAACTGTATCAAGTTTTAGGTATGGTTTTAAAAATATATATATATAACTGATGATGGTGGATCAAGAACCCATCTCCGGTAAAAACAGACAAATTAAAAACATAAAGAATGGACTTTCGTATTATTATTATTTATTCATTCTTATATAGCGCTACTATTTTACGCAGCGCTTTACAGAGGTTCATCATTCACTTCAGTCCCTGCCCCATGGAGCTTACAATCTAGTCTCCCTAATTTGTCACACACACAGATGTATGTTTTTGGATTGTGGGAGGAAACCGGAGTGCCCGGAGGAAACCCACGCAAGTGCGGGGAGAACATACAAACTCCATGTATCAAAAAATATTTTTATTTTGGAAGTTGTTTGCATCATTTTGGCCATTTCTCCCCTGGTAATTGTTTTTGTCTTTAATTGTGATTCCTTTGATGAATGGGGACCACCAGAAAAAAATGTAAAAAATATATCTTATGTTTTTCTTTTAACTACTGCTTTCATCAGAGAAAACATTACATACAGATTTGTACAGTAAAAATTGCCGTGAGAAATGGTCCATTTCGACAGATTTACAAATGTCACCCTTTAAAAAGCGTACCATGATTATTAGCATGGTTTTAAATATAATATGAGATCATTTAACCTAGTTGTTAGGGAGCACCAGATGATATACATCTATTATGAATAAGCACCAAAAACAACATTTGAATAGCTCAGCAAAAATGTATATTTAAATGCATATATTGCATTTAAATAGCAATATGACAAGTTGTAAGAAAATAAGCATAGCTGTTTTAATTTAAAGACATTTCCATTATAAGTGTATAAACAGCCTACAGATGGAGACCAAAATAGATTTTTGTACATATTATTGAGAAACCTGTTTAAGAATAATTTCAATTGTTGCAATATTTTTAGAAAAGTCACAGGTTCATCTGCTGGAAATGTATCCATATATTGGCCTTTGTGTTAAGATGCATTGTCACCCCTATTATGTGCAATTACCTTGTAGAGTGAATGAGTACTATGAGTATATACTGACTTTGTGGGCTGTATGTTTGGTTGTAGTTCACTATTTTCTAGCTTTCTCAGGCTATCCATGAAGATTTGTGGCAGTGTCTGAAAGTTTGCCAGGTTATGAATCGATCATATGGTTGTTTCCTTATGTTTAAATGGGGTAAATTCAACACTGTTTTATTGCTTGTTAAAGGTTACAGGTCCTGCCCTCTAGAGATTGCAATTTAAAATAGGATGCATAATGATAAAAAATGTTAAAGAAATGTGTAAAGCAGTTTTCAAGACTGGATTGTTAGTGAGTATAAAGTGCTCACATGCATTGTGGGCTATCCAATTAGCTATTTTAGCAAAATAAAGGAGTATAAGTATACCTATTGCTTGTAAAAGAGGCAGTCACATAGGCAGGGATGGATCACAGAGTATGGCATGGACAGTTGCAGGTGAAGACAATAGCGTAAGTCGTGAAAGTAAAAGACTAGTTAAGAAGTTAAGTATCAGGATAAGGATAGCCGAGCTTGAAGAGGAGTGATTTCTTGGAGAATCTGAAGGCCTGGTGGCTGAAAGAGAGTCTGATTGAGTAAGGGAAGGGAATTCTAGAATGTAAGTGCCGCACAAGGTAAAGATCCTTGTAATATCTCATATTGAAGTTGGAAGGGTGATATGCAAGCAAGAAAGTTTGAAACTGAATTATTAGAGATATGGGGAGCAATAAGATTCTTTAAATAAGATAGACTGAAGTGGAAATAGCCTAGAGATTGAAAGGCGAAGGGAAAGGGCATTACAGTATTTGAGACAAGAGATAATGAGTGAATGTACAAATACTTTAGTGTCATCTTGACATTTTACTGTGTTTTGTTCAATTGACAAAAATCACTTTGAAGAATTTGACAAAACTAGCTTTGCTACATCTGTACGTTAGTAATAAAGTTAAATGCTCCTTTTGTAATCTCTCTCAGAGAGAGGGATTTTTACATTTTTCATTTCTGCAGGGTCTGTTAGCTTTCATCTAATTGGACTTTGCATTTTGACTGTGCAATAAGCTGGAGTTGCACTGAACATTCTGATTAGTACCACTGGTCATGAAGAAAGTTTCAGGAGAGATTTATGCATTATGGTTAATGGGAAATTTTTCTAGTTTACAACTTCCATGATCCTTAGCAAACCACACCCACTTTTAGTACCATACAATCACTGTTGCAGCCCCAACAACAAGCTAAAGACTTCCAGAGGGACGTCTGTTTATATACTTAATTAATTCAAATTGTTCTCTTAATAATCCTTGGGAGGTTTCAGCTTTTAAGTAAGTGAAGTAAAGAGACTAGTTGGAACATGTAACCTATACATGGAAGGATGAAATTGCCTAATTCCACACTGAAACATAAGTGCAATCTCCCTGTCATTTTTTGAAGGTGATAATGATTTCTGCACTAGGAGTATATGTTTTGTTATTCATAAAGGGCAGTGCAAATTTTCCACTGTTTCAGGATTGTATGGTAGGAGGAATAGGCGCTCATATTATTCACTAACCTCCACTCACCTCCAATGTCGCTAGTAAAAAAAAATGCACGCAAGCACCCCCCTGGACACCCGGCGTCCCTAGCATCTGCCTATGTGGCCAAATGGGAGAGCCGACCCTGGCTATCGGTTACCAAACATCTGTAAAGTATGTCCCTGTTGATGTATTCAACTGAAAATATTTTCTTTTTTGATCCTTAGTTTCTGTTGAAGTGTTATTAAAAGAAATCTACCTTCATTAATATGTTAATGAATTGCATCTGTAAACTATAATACATTGCGCTAAATGAACAAGTAACATTTTTATCATTGTTAAAAAATAAGAACATTTCAGGAGATTTATTTTCCATTTCTAAATTGATTGCTATTTATATGGGTAATAGAATTGTCAAGTAACTCCCAGGCAATTAGATGCTATAAAAAGTGTTGATAATCAGCATTAATTACACTAGAAGAAGCTTTGTGCTTTCTGCATTTAAATCTCCTGAGATGTCACGGAGTATTTTTAAATAACACCTGAGTTATTTTCTCCTGTATAAAGTGAAATAAGACAATGCAGAATTATTTAAGAGTTGAATGTTACAATAAAAAGGACACAGGTAAAAAAGTAAAACAGCAATTAACCCTTAGTTTCCATTTGTTGGTCTAGAGCACGGGTCGGCAAACTTCTTTGAGGAGGGAGCCACTTTGCTCCCTCCTCCAGCCGCGACAACTATTTTGTGAGCTGCTGGAGGAGGGAGGAGCGCACTCTCCCAACCACATGACCTGCCAATGGCCAATCAGAACAGCCATTGGTGATCATTAGTGGGGCTTCGGAGATGCGTCTGAGAAACAACAAGGTGGCTATAGAGCCGCACTTTGCCGACCACTGGTCTAGAGGAAAGGAAATGGAAATACACATAATGGGGGTTATTCATCAAAGTCTGAATTCACCTTGGATAGTCTCTCCATGTCTGTTCGCATCAATACGATTAGGAAGTCACAAATTCACTTCCTCTTATTCATGAAGCAGCAGACAGCATCAGACGCCATCACATGCTTAGTGTGGCGTAGTCAGTCGCACTATAGTAGAATGAGAAGTCATGCAAAGTGAGTAGAACTCCTCCAGTGAATAGGAGTGACATCAATCTCATCATATCCCACTAACTAGATATAAGTGAAAAATACTTACTGTATTTGCCGGTGTATCAAACGACTGGGTGTAATAAACGACCCCCAACTTTTCCATTTAAAATATAGAGTTTGGGATATACTCACTGTATAAGACTACCCCTCTTCCAATGGAAATCCTGCTTGGATTGGTCAGCTCTCCCTGCCTGCCCAGCCCTCCCTGTCACCAAGATTATCAGAACACCATCACACTGTGCTGCCCCTACAAGCCCCTTCCCACACTGTAATGCCTTCACAAGCCCTTTCCCACACTGTGCTGCCCC
>WMED01000883.1:0-30798 GCA_019650415.1 Pipa parva
AGTCGGCTCGTGATGATTCCCCCGACACTTCTTCACAGTGCTGGCTGACTGAGAATCCAATGCCGCAGCTCCTCCCACCCTGTTGCACCTTGGATGTTTCAGGGCTTAAACATCATCATGTTCAGTGCAGGGGCCAAAGAGAATGCTCCCCGCAATGAGCGTAATGATGTATGAGGCTGGGGAAGGAGAAGAAGGAGCTGCGCGCTGGCTTCTATGTCAGCCAGCGTGCTGTGCAGGAGGCGTCGAGGGAAGCATTGGGAGCCAGCTAATTATAGAACAGCTCATGCTGTGACTGTAATCAAATCGGCTCAGTATAAGGTAAGTATTTTAACACTTGTTTTTTTTTTTTTGACTCTATGTGTCCTTTAAAATAAGATATGTGCAGTGTGCATAGGGATTTTCATATGTTTTTTAAAGTCCGGCCCTCTGTTGGTCTGAGGGACCATGAACTGGCCCACTGTGTAAAAAGTTTGGGGACCCCTTTTACAGACCATGAGCTAACTTTCATAGAAAACTGACCAGTACACATCACACACATTTCCTCATTAAGGCAGTGTTGGTTAAACTAGGACGCGCGTGTCATAGGTAAAAGACTTGACATTTTTGCTGACATGTGTCATGGCACCGTTTATGTTGCGCTCTCAGGGGCTTTCCTAGCAAATCTGCGACTGCAACAATTTTCCCATTGTAAAGTTGTGACCGCGACAATATTCCTATCATAAAGTCATGCTTGCAACAGCAGCAGTATATTGCTACAAATTAGCAGACAAATTTTGACACACATAGCTCAAAAGGTTGGCCATCGCTACACTAAGGTATAATACTGCATATGTAAAGATATAATCTGACTATAGTTCCCCTTTAAATAAATCTAGTGGGCCCTACAGAAGGTATGTTCCCCAATAAGACCATTAAGGGCACCTAATTTATTTAGATGTTAGGGTAGAAAAAAGTGTGAATTACAAGAGCTGTTTGAAAAAAAAAATCATAGGGTGGATTTGCCCTTTAAAATATGACAAACATTGCAAACATTAGATAATTATTATAATGCACTGATTGGTTAACATGAAAACTGATACTGATCAGAACATCCCAGTTAAAATACACTCCCCTAAACATGCTCTGAAAGCCAGATTTAGATACAAGGTTTGTCCATTCTCACTGGCTACCCTAAACCCTTGATCTTAAACCCCATTTTGTCACTTTTAGTGTAAAACAGACTACCTGTTCGTTTGGATAAAGAGTTCCCATAAAACATTAAGGATAAGAAACTTTTAAAATTCTTCCTATAACCATTTCTTTTAACTCCTCTCTTATGTGCGCAGAAAATAAAATGTAAAAAGAGGGTACACCATAACTAATTCTCAAATCACTCTGCCAAAGATGCTGAGAAAAGACATTTGCAGCCATGTGTCTCCTTGCAACTCTCTAGGAGGGAGACAGGGGTTGACTGACTATGTTGGTTGCTGCTAGATTTCTTTAGAAAAGTAATCATTTTTAGAAAAGTAAGATATAGAGGTATATTTATCAATTGCTAAAACAGTATCTTATGGTTACTGCTTTGCTATGTACCCATTTATCTTGTTGCACAGGTTTAGGTTACCACTAGCAGTTTATCCTGTCACTGCTTTAATTAAAGGTGACACAGGCAAAAACTGGTATCATTTAAAGGACACCAATATCGCTGCATGCTGTATACAACCCATAATTTCATATCAATAACAGGCCATCAGAAACAAAAAGCCAGTATGTTTCAAAGTCCAACTCATATATATAACTTATATTTAATTATAATAAAATTATTACATAAAGCTTAAAGTAGTTCATCTCAGTCTAGCGTTGCATGCATTATCCTATTCCTCCCACACTGGATCTTCTAACAGTACAAATCATCATGTCTTTAATGTTAAAGTCATATGGGATGACTCCAACTATTAAACACAGGGGGAGGTCACTAATTGCAAACGCTGCGCTGCACAGCAGGAATGGAGGCTCCGAGGCTATGAAAACTGTGTGGAAGATCTACATCTCTCTCATACAAGTGTCAAACTGAGGGTTGGCCATAATTTATAGCAGTTTAACTAATGGCAATATTTTCCATGGGTAGCAACAGATAAGTAGAAGCAACACTAAGGAAAAAACTTGAAATTAGGTACATTTTAAAGGTCTCTTCTAGAAATAACAGTCCACTCATGTTTTATTCAAGAATTAGCCTTATAACATACTATATTATTTAAAAAATAAAAATAGTAATTTAAAATTTCAAGCGAAATTGCAATTTACTACAAAAGAAGTGTCT
Organism: Pipa parva; assembly: GCA_019650415.1. NCBI lineage: Eukaryota > Metazoa > Chordata > Amphibia > Anura > Pipidae > Pipa > Pipa parva. The sequence goes on from WMED01000883.1 coordinate 2,300, forward strand.
ACTCTCCTTTCAAAGGTGTTCTTTATTTGGAGGAAAAAGAAGTGCATGAAAAGGTGTACTGCTTTCCTTTGCACCTTAAAGTGTAAGTAAAGTTATGGACAAAACTATACATATATTTTGCAATTATAAAAGTATAAACCTAAACTTAAACATTAAAATATAAAAACTGTTTTGGGATCAGGAGTTCTTGCCTCTTAATCAAACAGCCCTGCTCCCCCTCCCATTCTGTGTACAGACTCTTCCTTAGCAGTGCTAAGCCCCGCACCCCGAGTGAGGTCACAAACTATACAGAGAGACAAAATTTCTCCTCCTCTCCCTCTCCTATCTGAAAAGTCTGTTTATAGCCCTGAGCATGCGCAGATAAGACCTGTCCCACAGATAAGAGCTGTGGGACAGATCTTATCTGCACATGCCCCGCAACCTGTACTGTCGAAAAGTCAGTCAGAGGAGGGGGGGATCATTAACTCTATACTGCCCATAGCAGAAACCTTTCACTGAAACAATGCAGTTGCAGAGAGATATTGAGCTCTGCTAAGAGGTGAGTCAGGAATTTCTTAATCAATCTATTACTTGACAGTAGGTAAACAGAGTTTTATTTATATACAGGGTTTACTTACACTTTAAAGACTGTACTGTCTTATTATTTGATCGCCACTATATGAAAGTTTGTATCTAACTTTTAGCATTTGAATACTAACAAACATCAGACATGTATTTTAGTGTGTAGATTAAAGCAAAACAGCAGGGATTTCATAATATTTGAATTATGTACATCAATGCAAAACACTTACCTTGAGTATCAGTTGCTTCAAAAATAGCAGCATAAATGCACGCAATGAAATAATTTCCTTCTGTGAGGGCCGGGAACCATCTGAGGTAAAGAAATATGGATTTAATTATGTACAAATTCAATTTGCTTATAATTTTTTTTAAATCAGCAGATTTAGCCATCATTATTATTTAAGGTAGCATACAGTTCCTTTTTAGTATGGCAGGTTTAAATAAAACCTTACTATACAGAGCAAATTGAATTATCAGGAATTTCACTGCTGAACAGAAACGGCAAATAGAAATTATTAGCAACTCAAAAGGGCTGTGCTTGGAGGGTAAATATTCCTCAACCCAAAATGAACAATTCAAGGTATCTGGATTTTCCTGTTGTGCACTAAGGTATTACATGTTGCCAGCTGTGAGACCACAGACATATCTCCTATTAAATTAGGATATATACGTCCTCTTTTGTTGTAACCTCTATATACTGCCTCTATTGTTGAGGCACACATGCTTCCTATTGTTATGACTTCTATAACTCCTATTAGCACACAGATTTACCTCCTATTGTTCAAATACATCTAGATCTCATGTTTTAAAGGACAGAGATATACCTTCCATTGTTTGAAAAGAAATACAGATACTACAGTTCAGAAAATGATGTACCTTCTTTTAATATCGTACAAATATACCCCCAATTTTTAGAATGCAGATATACCTCCTGTTGTTAGGAATCATATGTATTTCTTATCATTTCGCTGTGATTTTTCCTTTATTTATAAGTTTGTATGAGATTTTTTTTTTCTATCCTTACAGAAAATATTTAATACATAAGTGAGAAAAACAAAAGCATCGAAGGAGCTGACCTTTAATTTTAATTTAAGCAACTCCGAGAAATGTAAACATCCCAGGAGCCAGGATCCTGAATTTCAGCTCTGGAAAGCAGTGTTGATTTCAATAAGACATCAGACTAAACAAACCAAGAATAACAAACTAACACACAGGGGATGCTTAGTCAAAGAATACCGAAAACAAGGGTCAAGGAATACAGCATCATAGAAGTTAGAAGTAAAAAGATAGAGACAACCTCCTTGACATAACCACTTGCTGCTATCAAGTATAGGCTAATGTAATGCTGAGTGGTAGAGAGTCAAAGAAACAAATCAAAATGTGGCTCTTTACAAAGCACTTACTCCCTATATAGGAACAAGTAAATGTTACAAGTTATAAAGAAAGGAAATGGGTAGATGGAAGTCAAATGACCAATGTGTCACCAGTGTCAAACCACTTACAAATTACTCTTTCAGAAATGGTTAATAAGAAATGTATACTTCAGTAGGACAAGTCAGAGGAGGATTAATCTATGAGGCTGTACAGACACTTGACCTGTATGCAGTTTTCCTTAGTGTCTAATATATGGTTGACTTTCCTCTCCAATTGATCTAAGGACAGAAAAGAAAAAAGAAAGTTTGGAAAAACCCAAAGCTGCTGTAAAAAAAAAAAGTCCCACTAATCACTGTCAGACAAGGAGTTCTGTGGTCAATGGCAAAGGTACGTGAACCTATAGCCATTGCTCATCAGGCTGAGACATGGCAAAATATTTTACATTCTGATTCAGAGAAAAGTTAGCTGTCAATTCAGGCACCTATGGGGTAAATCAATCCTTGCCAGCCTCATATTACTCCAAAATGAATGCACAATTGCAACTCAGATCTAGAAATGCTTATAGCCAATTTTAAACTCAAGCAAAAAGTAATAATCAACAGCTCCCAAAGTATAGACTTAGAGAAACATTTCCTGTACTAATGATAATAGCAGCTTTCCTCTTGTATCAGTACATGCCCTTGTTTCACCTACACTATCCTAGTGAAGCAGAAAAGTCATTTATAATTGTACTAATGCCATTCTGTCAACCAGAAAAGCCATTCTTTTATAGACTTTTAGATAGGGTTCATACACACATATCTTATATGCGCACCGTACTATGTACAGTGTGCTATATATTGAATAACAATAATTTATAATACTAAGGATAAAGTACATTATTCGGTCTGTATAGTTTATATCTGCTGCATTAATTTTCTATTTCTGCCTAACATATTCTGCAAACATTGACTATCCAGTGAAATAAAGCCTTGTAAATTGATCCCTTTACAAAGCATAGATTTAAAAATGCAATGTGACAAATTTCAATTTACAATCAATTTAATTTCATATCCCAGCCCTCCAAGGCTCTGAAGTACTTCTCAATTAATTTATTTCTAAATAAAAAGTATGTTTCCTTACTTCTGACCCTAACTTGATCTTATTTACTGTACACTATATAATGCCTTTCATTTACATGATAGATGATTTTCCCAAGTCTAGAGGGGGGGGGGGGTTGAATGGTAAAATCTGAATCTCCTGTGTAAAGGGCAAGGCTAGAATGAGTATTGAATATCTGTTCATAGAAATCTCACTAACATTTCGTGAAAGGTTAGGTGCTTGGGGCTTTCATTTTGCATGAGAAATTATTTTTGGCTTGGTATAGCAACAGATCAAAGAGGCAAGCCTCCACAGCTAGGGAATTCAGTTGTATCAAAGAATAAAACTAATGGCAATAATGCAATGAACTAAGTATAACTATTTTGCATCAAATCTCAGATCAGATTGAAATCTGGTGGGAGTTGTATCTATATTTACATATTATGGCTGCTTTTCTGTGTTTCTAGGTGAATTTAGATTGTAAGCTCTATGGGGCAGAGACCTCCTACCTCTTGTGTCAACCACAACCTAGCACTTAAAGTGAAGTATACTTATGATATTATACTTGTATTGTTTAATGCACTTTTCTTATGTCTGTACTATATTTGTATTGCAGAATTGTACAGCACTAAGTACATTTGTGGCACTTTATAAGTAAAATTATACATACATACTTAGAAGCAGTAAGCCACTCTGCAGAGTTTCTGGGTGGGAACCCAGTGGCCACTCTGGTTGGAGTTTCTGGGTAGGGGCCTGACAGCCAATCAACATTATTACAAGGCAAACCTGCTCTCCACTGTTACTGGGGAAAGCAGATAGCTACTTAGCAGTTTAATCAAGCAACTAGCAATTCATTTTTTAACTCTAACCTTAGGTTGTATATTCTTAAATGTGTGATTCCACAGTATAGCTTGAGACTTGAGAAAAGGGATAGAACAGACCTCTTGAAAGCTTGTCTATCTAAACTGACTGTTAGTCCAATAAAAAAAGTATTATCAAGTGTACTGTATGTGTGTGTGTATATATATATATATATATATATATATATATATATTAGTTATGATAGATTGAAGTGCTGTTAGTTATTATTGTTGTTTAGACAGCTATTGTGTTCAAAGTTTTCTTTTTTCCAAACCTTGAAAGTAAGTTAGGAGACCAGTCCATTACACAAGGACTATCACATCTTATCAACAATTTAATTATGCACAACTGAAATCTGTATCAGAGGTAAACAATCGCCACAACGTATGATATCCTTGGAGGCAGCATAGAGTAGAGCTTATTACAGAGCTGGCTGCAACTTTATTCCGACTGGTTCTTCGGGGCTCTGGGACAGGACCTGAAACATGAGATGTTTTTCCTGAATTGATCCACAATGTAACAATTTAACCTCTAATTTGACTGCTAAAATAGAAGCAGATAAAGGTTTGATTCAACATTGTTCTTTCTGAGTCTCAGATCAATAATAGCTAACAATGTGTTTGCTTAGATAATTAACTGCGCAACCTGGTTTTCTTGTACCTGTCAAAAAGATAAGCAAGGTCATACTTTTGTACTGACAAATCAAGCCTGTGCCCTTATGTACAGACAAATACAGTTAGTACAATATGTATCTGAATATCACTGAGTGATACCATTCCCTTGTAGAGTTATTCACTTTTCTAAATTAATCCAAAAAAAAAAAAAACATTAATCACCCACGGTATTTCCCGCAACTTAAAGACAGAAAGAAAGTGTTATCATTAAAGAAAAGACTTTAATGGGGTTTTGTTAAATCCAATTATGCTATGCCAAGATATTAGTGCTGGCTTGAGCATTTTAAAGAAACTTACATTTGATATGTTTATAAAGCAAATGTGGCCTTTACAAGTCAAGTGATTCCTAAACAGAATTTGTTACTAAAGCTAACTAAACATAAGCAGGTGTGGGCCATCTGATTCAACAGTTTAGGTTATTGGCCATAAGTTATACAAAAAGTTGCACAAATTCACAAATATTACATAAAATGTTCTTATTGCAACCAGAGAAACACAGTTTGTCAAGGACTTTACACATGATATATCATTGCTGACCCATCCCACCCAAACCATGAACTGCACTCCCTCCTACCTTCTGGGAGAAGGTACAGAAGCCTGAAATCTAGGACTAGTAGACTGAGGAAGAGTTCTTTCTGGACTCTATAATCTACTTAACATCTGCCACCCTGTTCTTTTCTCCTACCTCCCTCCACCACCACTTACTTACTTACTGGCACCAATTCCCCTTGCACTATGTAATATTTTTAGCCAGTGCTTTTTTTGTAAAAAAAAATATATATTTTCCGGTACACATTAATTAATTTCTCATTATTCCTAATGCATTTCTTTGTAACCCCAACATTAATTAATTAAAGACTGTCAGAGATTTTCCGGTACGCCGTACCGGCGCGTACCATCACAAAAAAAGCCCTGTTTTTAGCACTTACCAACCGATTGAAAGTAATCACAAATTATGTATATATGCTTTATATGTTATTTATTTTTCTCACTATTGGGAATCTGTAACTCTGTAAAATGTAAAGGGCTATGTATTAATAACTGCCATTCTAATTTAAATAAGATTTATTTTCTTTTTATGGCGATTCTGGTACTTTTATTATAAATGTAATCCAAACACAAGTTGCATTTTATGAAACATCTCTCCCTCTGTAGGGAAAACATATAATGTTCTATCAGTGATAGGGAATGCTAATATATTTGAAATCAATGGCAGTATGTTTTTCATTCTAAGTGGTTGAGGAAGTTCATAGGCAGACAAGTAGAAGAGAAATGGTTTGCACACTACTGTAAAACTGAAAGCAAAGCATTCGCATTTGTCATTTTGCATGTCTTTGTTTTTCAACTCTCAAATGTAACATTTGGCTCCATTTGCAGTAAAGAGCAATTTACATGAATGTGTTTTTTTCAGTGCCTTGCAGCTTTAGCCTAGTTTGTATTTGATGGGTAAGTGTCTGGCACATAATGAATGGTTTGGCAGGGTATTTGCTTTTCCCTGAGCTAACACTTGCCTGAATCTGCATATCTATCACCTCCAAGTATTATGCGCTCGAATTGGACCGCAAGCTGATGCAGTCTTATCACTGGTGAGCCAGAATTCAACTCAGGCCTTGTTTCACACTTGTCCAAATTTCAGAATTCTGCTAGGATGATTTGTAGGAAGAACCCAATGTTCGGTAGGCTAATTATAAAGGAGTTCATAAAAGTCCTCCAGCTGTCCTCAACCCTATGAGCCAGCACAAGCAGTGAAACTATAGAATGATGTCAATGTAATTCACAATACCTGGAAAACAAGAAACCAGGATGCTTTGCTCCAGGTTAAAAGGGTAAAGTTCAGTCCTCAAGCTTCTGACCATGGACTGCAGTTCCAATGGCCATCATACAATAAAGAAGCATAAGAGAACTACATCTTTTATTACAATGCAAAACAATACACATAATAAACTACCTATGCCTTGGTCCAAAAAACATAATACAGGGTCAGTGAATGATTAAGTAAGTAGCACATAAATACCCCCTACCTACACTGCATAATTTAACACAGAGCCCCAAATTCCCTCTAGAAGTGACATAAGCAAATAGAGAAATTGTGAAATGCATCTCAATGGTCAAGCAGCAGCGCAATACTAAGCGCTAGTTGTAGTCCACTGGACTCTAGAGCAGCGAAAGAGTGATCTCTTGAGTAATGAACTATGTTTAAGTATCAGGTAGTCTAATAGACAAATATAGGTTTGGTAAGAGAATTCTATACTGTAATTTATGGTGGAGGAGGGATAAAGGTCCGGGGCTGTTTGTGGATTAAGTGGTAAACCTTTAACTCTAGTGAAGGTTAATGGTAATGCTAAACAATACAAAGACATTTGGTCTAATCATATTCTCACAGCTTTTTTTTTTTTTTTGGCAACAGCTTGGAAGAGGACCTTTCCTGTTCCAGTATGACTGTCCCCTGTGTACAAAACAAGGACCATAAAGAAACAGGTTTATAAATTTATTGAGAAGGACTTAAGTAGCCTGCTTAAATCAATCAAACATTATTGGAAGGAACTGGAATTCAGACTGCAAGTCAAATGTTCAACATCAGAGCCTGTACTCACATGGCCAAAAAAACCCACAGGCACATCCAAAAATCTTGTGGAGAGCCTTTACAGGAGATAGACACTAACAGTTATTTGGCCATATAATTCCCATTCATTCATTCATTGCTTTTGCAACAGAAATTATTCACTTAGATTCAGTGGCTTTTAATTTATAGTAACATTCTTACAGAAGCCCCTCCTCTCTCTTTGAATAGGAAAAAAATAGTCATAAAGAAGCAGACTGACAGTAGTTCCATGGAGTTGTACATCTGAGAGGTTTTATTTAGTTGTTCATAATTCAAAAAGTCTTCCAAGTCAGTTCCCTGACTAAAGATTCAAAGTGCAAAGTTTTACATAAAAAAATCTGCTTTTGCACTTGCTCTATTTACCAAAAATCTAACAGGAAGCGAAGAGGATCACAGAGGAGCTCAGAGCAGAAGAGAACGTCTTGATATAGAGAACAGGAGGTAGTGCTAGAGCCTAATTGGTAAGTTTTTTTTCCCCCTTCCCCCCTTAAAAACCACCCCTAGTCCTAACAATATTAAGTTTAGTTTAGTTTAATTCAGAAGACTTAATTAATAGCTTATTGGGTTTTTTTATGGTTTATGGTGTTTTCGTCAAGAAAAAAAGAAAAAAACTTACCAAGGCCTTTTGGGTTAATTCCACTGCTATCTGTAGGATTAACCACCCAGTAGTAATATTTCAAGGTATGCATTAACTGTAATACTGTTCCCACCCTTCGGATGGTGGTATAGATAGTGGCAGTTCCAATGAACTCTGCTGATAAATAGGTGTACAGGGAAAGCTGTACCTAAAACACAAAGAGAAAGGCATGACTTTAGAGAATGGGCCTTCTAATTACCAATGCCATCAGAGTTAACAATATATTATAAAAAGTCCAGCACACTAATTAGCAATGTTGTAATGAAAAATGAAACATTGGTGTATGGTCCGATTTACATTTAATGAATTCCTACAAAAGCATGAATGCTTGAATATTAAAGGGACATCTACTATATCAAGATTCATAATGCAAGTATATAAACACTACTCATGATGGTAGCTTTAAGCTCATTTGCCAGACAAGCTCACAATGCAAGATAATTTATATTTATAATATAGAGACTAATGCACCCTTTTTTAATTTATAATAATCATTTCTAGAGAGCAGCTTTAGTTCGCTTTCTCTATCATTGCAGGTGATGTGGAAAATGTAACTACAAATTCCATAATTCCCTGTCAAGGTTTTTACTCGCTGGAGGGGCACAATGTTAGGTGGGGAAAGTGGAGTGATGCCTCCAGATTATAAAGGAGTAGTTCTGATTTCAGGTTATAATTATAGGACGCTCCATACAAATTGAAGTCTTACTATGAATTATAAAGCTATATATTCTCATTGTAATCTCTCATACACTGTAAATCCTTGACTCAGCAAGGGCCTGTTTGCTTGCGTTAGATTTTACATTAGGTCTTTTCAAGCATCCGAGTATTTCATACTTGGTCATGAATGGAGGCATTTCAGTAACTACACATTAAAAACAGTTTATAAAATACTTACTATATTTAAAATTAAATACAGTTACCAGTGGAAACTTCAGTATGAATATGTATTTTATGCATATTCATTCAGAGGGAAACGGTTATTAAAAAAAAAGTTATGTCAATAAGAATCCCAATCATGGTTTAATACCTTTGCTGGAGTGTGTATCCAAATAGCAGGATTGAATAAGATATGATCACAAAGCTGTTTAAGTAAAGGTGCTCCGTGAGAAAGGCCGTCCAAGTACTTTGCAAATGAAAGGAACTGCTCTAAAACCGCTCTGGTTATGTGAATTCTTGAAGACTGCATTAAGAAAGAAAACATTTTAGTAAATGACAGTAACTTGTCTCCCTGTTAATTCCAGCAGTTATAATGCTTTAATAGGGCTACATTTATTGAGGGTACCTTCAGTTGTAGTGCATGTAAAACAAAATGGCTGCAAAGACGGTCTTTGTAGTAAAGGTTATTAGTTTTCTTAAGTTTGAGAGAGATTTTAGAGTTTATTTATGAAAGCCCAAACTGTCATGTCATGGTCCAAATTTTCACTCATTTGCCCAACCCCATCCTTATGTATTCAGCAAACTCAGAGATGTTGCAAATTTGCAATCAATTTGGATGCTTATGATGGTAACGGATTTATGGAGCTCTTGCATTACTTTGCATATGCGTGCACATGTAATTCGGGTATTCATCAAGCATTTGAGCCTGTCAAATATAGAATTTGGCAAGGTGTACTGTGTCAAAGTCACAAAGTCAAAGTAGTAAATTTGGGGGTTGATGGTAGGTCACAATTTAGTCGATGATGCTGTTGCACACACGACTGTTTATTCAAAAGTGACCACAAACACTGTGATTGAGTGCTAAACATGAACTAGGGACAGGATTAATATTCACTTAATACAGTTAGTCGGACAATGTGAGGATGACATCACCACAGCTCCCTCGGGCTCTTATGGTCGAATTGGAGTCTTACTACTGTTCTACTGTCTATACTGCACTACACGAAAAACCACATTCAACACTATGGAAATCTGCAGCTCCGTGAAAAGGTAGTTGCTAATTCATAACAATTGGATTGTTGGTTCCCCTAAATTCAGTTTGAAAGTCAACTTTGCACTTTCATGCATAAGGCTGTTAATGTTTTATTACAGAGCTTCCGTGCGCTATTTTTTTTCTCATGGGACAAGATCAGTCTTGTTGTTTATCATCTCAAAGAAACAGAAGTCACTGACTGAAATACAGCTAAGCTCTCCCATCTAAGGGAGTTATTCACTAAGGTGCAAATTCGACTGTCGAATTCACAAACAACGGATTCCCATAGTAAATCCGCTACAATTTACCCATTGTAAAGTCTCAACAATTTTTTAATGTTAAGATTGCGACAATTTTCCCATAATAAAGTCGCGACTGCGACAATATTCTCATTATAAAGACGCAACTGCGACAGTAGCAGCCTATTGCGACTTTCTTTATCTGGCAAATTCGCACCTATACGCAACAATTCGGACTTTAGTGAATAACTCCCTTAAGACTGGAAGACACATATATAGTAGAACAGGACAGAAAAGAATAGCATATACACATTTATTTCATTGTACTTTTGTAAAAATGTAGGAATTGTGCAGATATAATTAACTTAACTATACAATTTGTGTTTAACGTACTCAGTAAACTACAGTTACAGCAAGAACCCAGGAAAACTGGGATATGTTTACAAAATAATTTTTATTGATATGGGTAGCAACTGGTATTGATGTCTTTTGAGCAATCTGAGCCATTAAAACATATTACAGAGCGTGATAATTATTTTATTACATTACATTATACACCATATTAAAGAATAAATATTACCCATTTTTCTATAGTTTTATATATAGATTCATATAGATTTATGATATTTAAAAACACAAAAAAATACATTACCTTTTCTAAGAGGTAGCCAATAACTAAAAAGCCTTTTCCCCCCAGCATCTGCTCCTGCATAGCTACTGAACTTTTCAAAAGCTCCACCAGGAAAGCCAAGAGGGTTGCACTGTGGGGGGTAAAAAATCAAATGTTATTTGCAGACCAGCCACTGTTTTTTTTTAATATTCAGCAGGAGACAGTCAGAAATATCAGTTCTTTAAAAGATGAGAAATCTGTGTTTATTAATAATAAATAAGTAAGACTGCATTTACATTTCTATATGCAAATATTACAGTCATATTGGACAATTTTAGCTAGACCATATATATGCAGAGCGTATGGCCACACTAAGGTTATGTTCCAACAGATGACATGCTGTAGCGGAAAATAATTTATCTCTAGGAATGGCTTGTTCAGTTCACAATATAATTACCACTTATACAACCCTACAGTCAAGAGTTTTAGCCAATTAAGATCATTCAAAAACATTTACCAATTATGTACAATGATTCTACTTATTATATAATACTGAAAAAGGGACATAGGTTAGTTCCAAGAAAACTGCTCACTTTAAGAAATCTCTTTGCACCCTCTATGACCCTGAATTTACACCCAGTTGGTTAAAATCTTTGGTAAGCTTGAAATTTGGCACCAATACATGTAGATGTCATTACATAAACATTTCCTCCATGTTTTCATAATGTGTTAGTAATTATAAATATAACATTAGATAACAATATATCTTTTATTAACTTTACTGCAATTTTTTTTATTTATCAATTGACATGTTAATTTTGTGGAATCCAATAAGCAGGAGAGGCCACTAGATGTTTACAAAATAGAATATGTGAACATTTGAACAAAATGGAATCCCAAGGCCTTACTAGTGTTGCTAGAAATTTTGCACTACATGGCTGTAATTTTCAACACTTAAGCGTGCAAGGTTTCAATAAAAGTTTATGTTCTCTTTGTCATAGGGATAGAATAACTCGTAAATTTGTTGTTATGAATTACATATTCAATGTGATATGTAGGTTTTCATTTATTTATTCTTGAGAGGTGTATTTTGTTCCCTTTAAAAGGGAAATATAGTCAGATTACATCTTTACATATGCAGTACTATATCTTAGTGAGAAGCGTTTTGCCCCAGTAGATGTTTGATATAAAGATGGATGATTTATTACACAGCACTGATAAACTCCCACACCAGGAAATATGTGTGACGTGTACCAGACAGTTTTCCATGAAAAGGTACCCTCCCCCAGACATTTTTGCCTAATGTTCAATGTAACGCTTGCACACAAGTTAACTTAGTCAGATTACATCTTTACATATGCAGTACTATATCTTAGTGAGAAGCGTTTTGCCCCAGTAGATGTTTCATATAAAGATGGATGATTTATTACACAGCACTGATAAACTCCCACACCAGGAAATATGTGTGACGTGTACCAGACAGTTTTCCATGAAAAGGTACCCTCCCCCAGACATTTTTGCCTAATGTTCAATGTAATGCTTGCACACAAGTTAACTTTCCTCTGTAATCTCCTGCATTCCAAGAATGACTGATGAGGCCAAAAGGTCAGCACACTGTTTAACCAATAGCAGTCAGGCAGATCTTTCGTCTTGTGTTTAGCAGTTATATCACATATATATAATTCCTGGTGCGGGAGTTTTCCAGCTTCACTTGAAACTACTGGGGAGAAACGCTTCTCACTAAATTATAGTACTACATATGTAAAGATGTAATCTGACTATAGTTCTCCTTTAAGCGGAGTGATTTCACAGGATTTCCTATGCTTTCTCCAATACGTTCAGTTTTAATTTTAGATAAAAAAAAATTTTTTTAAAGAACTAAATGGGATATATAATGAATCACAGCAACATTAACAATCTACAACAAAGAAAATATAATTAAAGTTGAATAAGAAAATGTTTATTAAAGTTGTATAATTCAAATACATTAGTATTCTATGTATACAAATCATTACACAATCTCTGTTAACACTTGTGATCACTTGTTACTGTATTATCGATGCTGTTAAAACTGTAAATTGCAACTAAAAAACTATAAAACTATATAGTTTAGTTATACATATATAACTAAATATATGTATATATTTTATCGCTGTAGTGCTACTCCATTTCATAATTATATGCAGCCTCTTGTGAGCACACTAAGGCTGGTCATACTCATTCTTGTTTAATAGAGATTTTTAGTACCACTTTAAATGAGCAAAGAAAAAATATTTTTATTCAATTACCATTTTTTATGAAACCTTCTAATCTAAAGGAGATGGAGCTAGACAACAAGAGGTGAAAGTGTGCCTGTTATACAACTCCAGCTACAGATGGTATAAGGTTGGCAATCTTTAAGCAGAAGGTTAAGTGCTGTGCCCAATATGAGCATGTATAGTGAGCCAGAAGCTAATAGAACAGTCTGGAGAAGCAGCTAGTATGAGATTAGAAAAGATGGAAAGAGGGTTGGGGAGGAAAGATAAATTTGAATATCACCAGAATAGAGAAGGCACTGAAATTAAAATGATCCGATGAGATTTTCAAGAGGCTGAACCTTGAGGCCCTACAATTGACAAAGTTAGAGAGAAGGAGGTGGACCCAGAGAAGGATACGTTAAATGAGTAGACACAGGGTAATTCATCAACATGAGCAATATTTTGTGACATCTGGTAACCTATAGCAACACAACTAGAGTGTAAACTTTTCCCCTCTGGATTAATTCCCCTGTTAGAGTTTTAAGAAAATCTATATAGGGTAGCATCAGAAAGACTAAAAAATATAGAATGTGGAAAAACAGTTGATAGGCAACTTTGACAAAAGTATAAGAGAAGTATAGCAGGCTGAGAAAAGGCAGGCGATATTTGGATTTAACAATAAACAGATTGTTGGCCACATTGGTAATAACAGTCTTAGCAGATTGTCCAGATTTCAGGGGACCTAGAAGTTAAGTAACCAATTAAGACAGGTGTAGTTCAGAAGCACAGTGATGGCTTCTGAACAATACCTGTCTCAATTGGTTACAGAACTGGCCACATATAAACCAGCTGTTGGGGAGAGAGAGTTGCAATCAAGGTTATGTTTCTTCAGTACTGGCATAACAAAAGCATGTTTAAAAGTAATTAGGGACGGTTTCCGCTAAGTGTTCGGAAGATGAGTCATGGAAGCTAGTAACGTAAGGAACAGAGCAAGGGTAACATGTCAAGAAGAAAGTTTATTTATACCACTATTAAATAATGGTTTAAGCTATTCAGATGTTGAATTAATGCCATTTACTATGCCAAACAGAAATCAAGTTTTTCCCTTTGTTGAGAGTAGGTAAAAAGCACAACAACAATTAGTACAAAACAAGATATTCCAGTCTTCTCCTAACATATTAATGCATTGATAAATACTGGCAGCTGTTGTATGAGATCCGTAACATCAGTCATTGTAACTGCACTAATAAGGTAAGCATCTAGGCACCATCAGTACAACAAAAGATTAACTGCCTTATACCAGTTATCATTATAAATACACATGACATCCAACAATACCAATCTGATGCAATGAAATGAGTATGGAAGAGGCGAGAGAAAGACAGTATTACTCATTCATGTAATAGCTTCCAGGCCAGATAGAAACAAGAGGAAATGAGAGATTTACAAATTCAATTATTTCACAGCGTCTGCATGTTTGCCTCGCCGTTACCAAAGATAAACAGCTGTACTGGCCATGTCCACATAACCACTGGCACATAGTTGCCACTACAAATTCAATCTACACAACTGCATTATATTTTTGAAGAGATGTACTCAACAACCCAGGCTAACATGAGTACTTAAACAACCCTTCAACATTTATCCTTAATAAGAGACACTCGGAATAAAACAGAATTATTACTTAGAAATCCTATTATCGATGTTCCCAAGTGGACTGTGCAACAAAGGAGCCAAATGAAAAACTAATATAATCAAATTAATTTACATTAATGGAAAAAAAAAATCTCTAAATGTACATATTTCAAAAGGTCGCCTGATTTAACAAATCCTCCCTTTTATATTTCTAACTTAAAAATGCTTCCACAATCAGCGTACAAGAGTAAAGATTATAGAGCTGCACAATAGTTCGATATAAATTGATTTTATCATTTAATAACTCTCCCAATTTTATTTCTGGCAGATCTATTAACCTCACTGAGGAAGACTTACATAATCAGATGGGAGGGTAAGAAGTGCAGTAGCATAAAGTGTCAGTTCATTAGCCTATAGGTGCCAATAAAATAAGAAAATGTATGAAGCGTGAAATAATTTTGAGACCTATTTAAATATGTTTATTTACTACCTGCATGAACCCAGGCATTAGTGTGGCACAGAGTTAACAGCAATCCCACTGTGTCTCTTCTTCTTATTTACAATAAAGTGTAAGTTATATTTAGGTCTGTGATGCACAGTTGTTATTTCTAAGCAATTTTTAACCATTGCACTCCAATATATTACATAGATATCTTACTTAGATTGTAAGCTCTGCAGGGCAGGAACCTCCATCCTCTTGTGTCAATCACAACCTGGCACTTAAAGTGATTTTACGATTGTAAGTTACTAACATGTACTATGTAATGCACTTTTCCCATGTCTGTCTTATATTTGTATTGCTGATTTGTAGGTTTTGAATTATTTCACTTTTGCGACTGTACAGATGCGGTTCAATACAAGTGAACAGGCAGACGCACAAGACCGCTTTGCTGCAAGCTAAACCATGTATGAAGCAAAAGACAAGCATTTCAGTGAGCCAATAGTTAATGTTAACATCTGAAAGGTCTTCCGATTCCTACAGCAAATTAACCAGGAAATGAGTTCAGTAAAAATCTGAACTCCATACATTGCAATAAGAAACAAGGATACAAGCCATAAATGTGAGCCCTCACCAGACAGTGGTTTCCACTTGACTGTCATTTAGTTGCCGATTGTCCAGTTGTGCAAAAAGTGGGAAGAGAACCTGGATTCCACCAATGGAGTGAATAGCACTGTGTATGGAATGTGTCACAATCGCTTTTACATCCTAAAATATATAAAAAAAATAGGAACATAATGATCTATATACACAATAATTCAGGTTGAGCAGCTCTTAAGCATTATAATTGTGTAGATTTTATTTTCAATTAAACTGAAAGGATGAAGTTTCCATAAATACCCTGACGGCTTAGAACGCATGTTGCTGAAGCCTGTAGACTGCTCTACAGATGTCTATAGATGTGATAATGCCATGGGGCGAGACAATTTTAAGGTTCGGAAACTATGGCATTTCTGACACTAGCCATTGGCTATATTTGAAATTTACTTAGCCTTAAACTAACTGGACTATCTATGCGGTATAAATATAAAATCTCTTATGTATTCATTTATGTCCAAATATGATCCGACAGCCTACCTGGAGCATTAATGCATGAGGTGAGTGCACAAATATTGAGGCGTTTTCCTTTGGTGACGATTCGAGGCAAAGTTGTGCATCTGTTGCTTTTGCATTGTAAGTAAAGGCTATACTGCTTGCAAGCTTTCCATCATACAACACTTGTTTGTGGTGTTCAGCGAGATGTATATCACTCTCAGACTTGAATTTAAATGTACTCTGGGGGAGGAAAACACAACATATTACAGAAATTCATTATACAACATTTTCTAGCACCTACAGACAGAACACCTCCATCAGGAAAAAACACAGTGATACGAACAATAAACATTTATAGTGAAAACACTCAACCCCACAAGATCCATTTGTTCATGTTAGTCTGTCAAAGACAGACATCATTTTGTATAACCTCCCCAAAGACAGCTACTAACAACAATGTAGCCACCATTTTACATAATGGTGAATCCTTCTGAGGTCATTAGTTCATCAGAACATGACAGTAACATAAAGAGAGAGATAGAGAGGGTGTGAGTGTTTGCATGCACATTACAGCACGCTACATGTAACCGGAATTTCCCTGTAGCATATACATTATTTTTACGGGAATATACAAAATCTTGTATAGTAATAGAATAAAACAATAAATCTAAAAACAACTCCCCTTGTGTGTACAGTAAATGTAATAAAGACTGGCTCTACACCTGTGTTTGTTAATACCATTGGAATTTATTATAAGAACATGAAGTCACGTATATCCCCCCAATAGCTCACTGACTTAGAACAATTCACAATAGCTCAGTTAATGAAATAAATTAAGACAGCCTACTTTTATACAACGTGATCAACTAATGATTTGTTTTCTATACTTTCATACTGGAGAAGCAGAACTTATCTGAACCTGTAATATTTATCCAGGACAGACTGATGCCAAACTACTTCTAGACAACAGTGTCAAATTGTCCGAGCATGAACGGATAAGAGACTTTTTACACAACAAGCTGTCATTTCCATCTGACATGGTTCTTTTGAATGTTGGAAGCAGTTGACAGCAACATGAAGCCAGCTACCGAGACAATGAAGGCGTTCAAAAACACGAGTTCAGTGACTTGCAATACATTTAGTGAACGTCTTCATGTTTAAAAGGAAAAGACGGACAGACAGATGTAGATAAATATACAGATTTATATATGCACAATACATAGAAAGATAGCAGCACACCTTGAAATAAATACATTTTAATATAATGTAATGAGCAGAAATTAGCCATTTATTGATCAGGCATGTTTAATTGAGGATCTTAACGACGTATGCTTCTAAGTAAATGAGAGGGAATACCTAAGTGCAGGTAGGCACGTCTACTTGATTTGTAGAAAGTTCATTTCTTTACTTTTAATTTCTAAACCAATGCAGTATAATGTTCTCAAAGCTATATCCTAAGTTTGTAGTCTGGTTATTTTGCCTCAGTTCTAAATCATAACACAACTACAGAAGCCAAGGCACACTGAGGGGCTTATTCTCTAAAGTTTGAATTGTTGCGTGAAGGTGTGAATTCGCCAGCTAAAGACAGTCACAATGGACTACTACTGTCACATTTGCGTCTTGATAATGAGAATATTGTCGCAGTTGCGACCTTACTATGGAAATATTGTCACAGTCGCAACTTTACAGGTTAAACATTTCTAGCCTAAAAACTTAGGCTTTAAAATCAAGAGATTTCCAAATCAATAAGAGTCACAAGAAACAGTATGCTTTGGTTGAGCCAGTCTCTAAAATTGTTGTCAGACGTATAAATGTTCTGGAAATGTATACATTTTTATAATGGAAGTTAGGATTGAGGGCAGTATACAGGAGGCCAAATATAGTGGATATAGTGTACTGACAATACAAAAACTAAAGTAAACTTAAGCATTTACACCTAATGCCTAGTTTTTGTGTAGGGTTAGTTGTTATCTTGGCTCTTACAGAAAGACTGGATACATTTCTTTAGATAACTATTCTAAATAGCATTATTTAACAGTAAGAGTGGCCACACATATCTGTTAATTCAATAACAATTGCTTACAATTTCCAGCTCTAAAATGATCAAATATAACAATTTGATTGTGGAGTATTTGAACAATTGCTCAAAAGTGGTTTAAGTGATCCATTAAAACTAGCAAAAAGATAGGTGTGGCCAGATTATGATCTATTTTACAGAAATATATCTTTATAACATCTGAACAGCATATGTGAAAGAAGAGAAAAGAACATGGTAGATGTCATTTCTTTTTTTTTACCAATGCCTCACTCTACAATTTATAGCAGTTACCTAACCACATGCGCTTTCTACATTCTCAACTATTACAAGAACTAGTAAAAGGGGTGAATCAAGACATTCGAAAAATTATTGTATGGCGATAAAAGAAAGCTGCGAAAGGAATAATCAGAAAATCAAAAATGAGACATGCAGCTTAGACTTGATGACTGTTTAAAGGGTTTAATTTTATATATTTTTCAAAACTGTCAGTAAGCCTATTATCAAAGCTCATTCTACATGAACAGGCTTATAAATCTGCATAATTGTAGCCATTAATATGCATAACAACTGCCATAAACCTTTGGCTACATGATGGAAAATATAAAAATGTAGAATAGTTTTTCAGCTTTACCAAGCAAAAATCCTTCAGAGTTATAAATGCAAATTATCTGCTGCTACCTTGCTGTGAGAATAAATCTGGAATGCAAGGTATTTAAAACAGATCAAGAGGTGTCTGCAATTAGAGAACAGGTAAGTAAGCGCAATTCTAAATTTAAAAAAATTACAATGTATAAAAATAATATTTATTTCTTGGTGACAACGCTTCATAAAATATGAGCTGCAGTTTTGGATTACCCACCAGACTATTTTTAGCACAGAAATGAATAAACGCTAAAGGGAGAAAAGGAACATCAAACATTTGAAATTCTTTTTAGTTTCTTGCCAAATTAACCAAAATTGTCACATTTATTCACATAACGATCTAGTTCTATTGATTTGGGGCTGCTTCATTAAGTATACATTTTAGCTAACCAAATATATTTAATGAATTGGCTAAAAGCTAAAAGGTTCTGTGTTGCGCACGGATCAACAAGCAGAGGACATTCAGATTTGCTGAAATTTAAGGAGATACAGTCCTATAACCCCTCCAAAAAAAATCTCTCTTTCTAATGCAATGACCTCCATTTATGGGATTGAAAGGTGATTTGTGGCCATGGCCGCCAACCTGTCAAGTAATAAAGTACTCGGCAAGACCTCAGGATGCAGCCTTGGTTATAGAGGTTTTTACAGAGCTGAAAATAAGTCTTCAACCACACAGAGATTCCAATATATTTCACATGAATTATTGCAACCTCCAAGAATTGTTTCAGAGTATAGTCTCTGAGAATAAACTATCTATCCTACAAAGCTAAAAGTTGTATCTTATGGTGGTTAAATGGATTTGTCATAAATACCAAGCCATACTGCTGAGATTTATTATTAAGACATTTAATTGGAGCAGCCACAACAAATTTATTTCTGCAAATCTTGGCAGGCCACTAGTTGTTTTGATGCTGGCAACTGCCTTCAATGTACAAAGTGCTAGTTTCTAGTAGCATTAGAAAAGCAACCCAGTAAAAACTGAAACTGCATCACATGGAAGGTCAACTCAGACCAACATTTGGGAAGAAAATTAGAAGTGATACAAGTTGAACCCAGCTGTGTGTAGGACCAGCTTTTAAAAATTCACCACAACTAAGACGTGTGTGCAAATGGAATCCATATTGTAAAAGTGCACATATGTGTGCCACAGGAACCAATGTTATTCATCCTCATTCACACAGTCAGAACTACTGAAATGAATTGACCGATTTGTTTGTAATTAGCTAACATAGAATAGGCCTTAATATTTGACACAAAGGAAAAAGGACCTCATGATAAAGGTCAGATTGTGCAACAATTCTCAAACTTGCAATGCATTTTACAAAACGTATGTCTGCTTCTTTCAGTGCACTTTTTTGTGTGCACCACCTAAACCCCTAACAAGCGCCTAAATAGATCTAGTCTGTCTTATAATTGAGATGAAAACCCCTTCACGTCAAACAAAATAAGTAACTGAATTCAGATGCAAAGTAAAAAGTAGTATGAACTAACCATAGGAAACTGACAGAGTGACAAGTATCTAGCAGGTCTGTGTATGCAATTGTATTGTACTGGTAACATTCTACATACTAAAACTCACTGGCCTGTAGTCTTACACGTTTACAGAAAAAGATCACTGATCTCTCAGTAATGTTCCAGCCAGTATAATTATAAACCAACAATAATTGGTATTGCCAACATATTTAAATTCCTCTTTTTGACATAAGATAAACAGTAAGGTGAAGATGTTCTTTTATTTAATTACATATCAACCTTATGTCTACATGACTAATTACACATGTAGATCTCCAAAAGTTTTTGAATTTTTTTTTTTGTACCAGAAGCACTGATTTTAAAGGGCAATCAAATATCAAATTTCTACCTGGTCTATATTTTTTGGCAATGAAAAAATTCCATCTAAGTTAACATATAAAAAGTGAACATTAGTTTAGCTCTAGAAGGAGGCAGCAGCTCTACCTTCTCTGGAAACAACACCAGAAATGGTTCATGTGTTTTCGAATGTTTTAATTCACCCACTCTTCTTACTGATGTTAAAGCAACCAAAATAACAATTTTTAAAGTCAATACTGACTGCATAAAGTGGCTCAAATGGATCTATCATCAGGACTAAAAAAAACAATTGTGTCTAATCGCTGGCTGTATCCTCCTCTAAATACTCTTATAAACTTCTTGAAGGAGCACTATAGGCTTGTTAGGTCTAGGTAAAGCGGAGATACTCACACATCACACTATTATTAGGTTCCAGCGCTGCCACTGCTCTCTTTTACAATACCAATCTGTTCTGATCTTGACAGCTGCTGTGTCCCTCTCTTCTTCCGGTTCTTGTGTGTTTCACCAAAAAGAACAAGCCCAACACCAGATTTTTACAACTGCTCTTGCTCTTTTCAGCAAAACACAGACAAACATGAAGAGGAGAGGGTCATGGCAGCTGTCAAGATCAGAAGAAACTGCAGAAGCGATAGGGATTGTAGAAGAAAGCAGGGGCAGTGCTGGAGGCTAAAGTGATGAGTGAGTTCTTCCCCCATCTACCTAATCATCCCTAGACATAATAAGCCTATACTGCTCCTTTAATAAAGGGATCATCTGCCAAAGAACTATTAGACAAAAACTGCAAAATTTGCCGCACTTAAGCCTTATAAACTTTAACAGCCCTTTCTCTACACCAGATCAAAAACGCTGACCATATTCTCTGGTATATTTTGGAGGCAATTTATTCCCCACTTTTAGATGAATCATTATATCCTTCTCTGATAGACCTTGCAGACTCACATTTATTCATTCAAGATCCAAACTGCCAATTATAGTCAAGTTTGGTAAGGATGAAAACAAAACTTGATGCAACAAATGTTTAAGGTTGCAGCATCATATTCTAGCTTGTTTAACATCTATTTTCACACAAAATACACACTAGAGGAGGACAGTGAAAGCTGGAGGTATGCAGCACAGAAAAGAGAAGTGACTTAAGAATATGCAGCATTAATATGTTTAAAATTAAGTTTTTAAACAGGAATGTGAAGGCCAATATGTTCTGTTCTAGCAGATTGTCAGAAAAGTGCAATTTGTATTCCAGTTGCATATTAGATTTTGGCTAAATTGTTTAAATCCGTGATGCCCAACCTACTGCCAGTGGGCCACATTCGGCCCGCGATATTGAAGTCACATCTTTATAATGAGAATAATGTCACTGTCACGACTTTACTATGGAAAACTGTCACAATTGTTACTTTAAAATTTGTCGCGGTCATGATTTTAAAAGTCGCAACTTTGAAGCGGCCCGTGACACGCATGTCGCAATTTTATATGGCCCCCCCAGGTCAAAAAAGGTTGGGCATCACTGGTTTAAATAGTCAAACCCTACTTCTATCAACAATTGAAAAAAAACATTCTTATATAAAGAATACCCTTTATGAAGCCAATAGTTAGGATTCCATTTTACCAGCTCCTTGGGACTCCGCTAAATTTCAATTCCCCTAAAATACCATGGGCTTGGAAAATTTCAGAACCATATAGTGGATTTAAAGCAGCTTCGTGATTTTGAAAATACTATATACATACAGTGGGGTCTCTGCAGAAGGGTTGCAGCAGAGCATTTCTTTTTTTCAGGCAGTCTGTGAACAAGCAACACAGGCTGGTCCATTTGCCACCATAATGTACTAATATACAAACATTTACATTAAAAATAAAAGAGCCAAATGGTTTCTTAAAGAATTCATACATTAGTTGCTAGCTGCTTAAAGTGTACCTGTCACCTCAAAACTAATGCTAACTTAGGTTGTACTAGTGAAGTAAACAATTTTGTAAATATATATGTATTTTTTAAAATGCACCTTTAAAACAGCATTTCTCTCTATGATCTTCCCTGTCAGCCTGACTTTTCTTTCCTGAATGTTGGGTGATCGGGGCTAAATAATGATTGACATTATTGCTCCTCCAAGCCGATCCCTTAAATGACAATCTATCAGGGATCTGATTGGAGCAGCTATAATGTATGTCTGTATGTATAATTTTATTTATAAAGCGCCACAAATTTACTCAGCGCTGTACAATTCAGCGATACAAGTACAATACAAACAAGGGAAAAGTGCATAAAACAATACAATATATGTAATATAAAATATTACAAGGATACATCAAATTAAGTGCTAGGTTGTGATTGACACAAGAGGTTGGATGATGTCAATCATCACCACCCAACCCAGGAAATAAAATGCAGTCCGACAGGGAAGATGACAGAAAGAAATTCTGTGTAATGGTAGATTTTTTTTCCCCAGATACATATATATTTACAAAAACATTTATTTCATTAGTACAACCTAAATTAGAATCAGTGTTTTGAGGTGACAGGTGCACTTTAATGCTCAATTTGCAGTGCAAGATACTTTTAGGAGTTACAGAAGTATATTGATAGAAAAGAATTTCTACAACAAAAGCAGATTGATATTCCCAACAATGAACAAAGCTGGCTTCCTGTATAAAATAATACTGCTCGAGATCAAAGCAAACAATAACACAATACAATGCAAGTATTTATACAATCACTGGTATGCCAAGGTTATTTACTAAGGCGATCTGTGTGGAATGAAAAACTGTTCAAATAGAATTTAGTTAAACAACCACATACTTTGTCCCACACTAAACGCCTAAGTGTAAATCTGCCCTGCTATGTTAAGACCTACCACAAGGAGATAGCCAATAGAATCCTCTCTGCACTACTTTTCAATTAAGGAGCTTACCATGACTATGACATGTAAGCAAAGAAAATGGCTGCAAAAAGGGCTGTTCTGTGGGATATGTAAATGTCCTACAGTTCTAATATAACCTGAGTGAAACCAGAAACAAAAAAAAGTACCCACTTTGGCTGATTGTCAACCATATAGTTTTTTTTTTTCCTCTGTTTGTCATTATGTGGTTACAAATGCTGCTTGAAGTACGGTAAGCACATTAAAAGCAGTAACTTGTACCTTATACCCAGGTCCCAGCTGGTGTATGGCAAAGATTTGGGCCGGGTTAAGAGCCTCGATGAATACGTAAACTGCTCCAAGCTGGCCACAGAATACTCGATTAGCATCCGCGGTCTCTGATGAGCCAAGAAAGCATTTGTCGTAACTCTGAAAAATATAAGCCAATTATAAAAATTACAATTTTAATATGGATGCAAATGATACCAGAAAAATAAGAAAATACATGTGAATTAAATGTTAATCCATTATAGAGAATGCTTAAACGACTGCAAATAGCAGTATTGTAAGATGATTTTTAATTGGCCTTCATTTGTTAATTGAGCAGAAAAACAAATCATTCAAAAACCAAAATGAAGACAACTTCTGACATGTCATACAACGCAGTATACATTTTACAGAGGCATCTCTTTTAAATATATATATATATATATATATATATATATATATATATATACATATATATACATACATACAGTACATACATATCTGCTGCATCTGGTTGTGAGGGAAATCACAGCTTGAAATCATATAAATTAGACACCTATATAAGATAATGTAAGAAAGTATGAAGCCATAAGGCCATGATTAGGAGTCTAAGACACACATGGTCATTTTTATAGGAATAATTCGAGGTGGAGTGGCGTAAAGGGTTTATACACCTACTATTCTTAGAAAGGTTCATAATATGTGTATATGAACATTGAATTAGGTAAAATGTAAAATACTGTATTTTAGTAATACAGTTATCCATTCGTAATGTAATGTGAAGATTGAATTTTAAATCTGTAAGTGTGCATATCTGTTCGATAAGGTGCACAGAACATTATAATCAGCACAGCTGGTAAAAAAAAAAAACAAAAAAAAAAAACTTTGAAATGGAAGTGTTTTAGTAATGTCTTGTTAAAAGGATACCATACTCTCATTAACATTATGGTTCACAATATATGGATATAAACAATAAAGTTGTAAACTCTTAGTTACAATGCAAAATAGTTTAACATTCTGCTATAGATTCTGGAATCTCTTTTTGCATGTGATTAGACTTTGCATTGTGTCTACTGCAGCAGACATTCTGATCAGCACATTTGGAGATAAATTGTGAAATGGAAAAGTGTTACAGTAATGCATTGTTAAAAGGACACAATGCTTCATAAAATGTTTGCAAAATGTATAAACAATATCCATTACAAAACATGGATAACTCAACATAAACCTGTATTATATGCATATTTGTTCTGAGGGAATAGGGATCTTTTTAGACATTTTATAAAATGCTTGCAATATTTATAGACAAATGTATCTGCACTATATGACACTTCCATTACCATGTACCAGGGCCGGTTTTACCGATGGGCGATGTGGGCGACTGCCCAGGGAGCAATCTATTTGAGGGGTGCTGTCGCCCACATCACCCATAGCTAAACTCACTTCCTCCAGCGCTAGAGCAATGCACCTCCTCTAAGCGCTTCTCTACAATGAGGTAAGTTGAATGCGGCGGCGCTCCTTGGCTGCATCGGGTTTTGTCGGCTGTACTCACTGTGGATTTTGGAGCAGCTGGCAAGACCCGAAGCATCTAAGGAGCGCCGTCGCATTCAACTTACCTCATTGTGGAGAAGAGCTTAGAGGAGGTGCAAGCTGGAGGAGGCGAGTGGGGGGCGCAGGGCTTGGGGGGGGTGCGAGGGGAGATCAAGGGGCGGTTCACTCAGGGCATCGATAAGGCCAGAACCGCCCCTGCTGTGTACACAAAATGAAAGGTCAGTGCAGCTTTAAAGGTATGTAGGAGTGTAAGAAAAGAAGGATAAAACATATATATATATATATATATATACACACTTACATCATTTGTATTGACGTGCCAAGCCATGTCACCATAGGAAACTAGCTGACCATTCACATAACATCTTATTTCACTATTTCTCCAGCGGTTGTAGATGTGCACAATGCTGATCATATACCACTGAAAGGAAAGGTTTTAATATATTATTTATTACACCATGGATAGTTCAAAATATTTTGAGTGCATATTCATAAAAGTCTTCCAAGATAGGGTTATACTAATGTAACTACCACCCTACAGACATACAAGGGGAAAGCAGGGATGGGAAAGCAAAATAAAAACAGTACAAAAAACTATGAACTTGCATAAATATCATATGAATAACAAATGTAAAAAATGTTTGTACAGTCTCTGTGAATCATAGCAAAAACAGATTAGATATTTATATCCCTTGTAGATTAAAGTGCACCTGTCACCTCAAAACTAATACTAATTTAGTTTCTACTAATGAAATAAACATTTTTTCTTTAATAAATATGTATTTTTAAAAAATGTACCTTTATACAGCGTTTCTCTTTGTCATGTTTCCCATCAGCCTGACTTTTCATTCCCGAGTTGGGTTGGGCAGAGCTACAAGGATGATTGACATTACAGCTCTTCCAATCAGATCCATTAAATAGTGGTCTAGAAGGGATCTGTTTGGAGGAGCTATAATGTCAATCATCATTTAGCCCTGCCCAACCCAACTCAGGAAAAAAAAAAAAAAGTCAGGCTGACAGGGAAGATGACAGAGAGAAACGCTGTATAAAAGGTACATTTTTTAATACATACCGTATATATTTAGAAAACGTTTATTTCATTAGTAGAACCTAAATTAGTTTTTTAGTTTTGAGGTGACAGGTGCACTTTAAAACTACTTACAAACATAAGAACAGGGCTAATTTCTAAAACTTTATAGGCCTCAAAAAAACAATAAATTGTTTTAATTCAAATTTTTTAAAAAATTCAGCATTTGAGACTTCTGCTTTTTTTTTTTTTAAAGTCTTCTATTTTTGCCATCTCGCGGAATAGAGGGTCGTTGTTCTGATGGAGCAGAAATGATAACTCCCTACACATTATGGCTGTATGGCCATATCAGTCCTAAAGGTTGCACAGCAGATCACTGTTCTAGTAACTTACATGAATTATTTGTTCATAGATATTATGCTCTAAACACAGGACACTGAGGCCCTAATTCACCATTGTGCGAAGTGAGCCGCGAAGCGTTCGGCTCACTTCGCACTTGGTATTATGCACATGCTGATGTCCTGCACGCGGACATCAGCATGCACATTAAAGGGATTCCCTTCCCGGCGAGAGCACTCGAGTCTCTTCGCCGGGAGGGGAATCCCTTTAATGCACATGCTGATGTCTGCGTGCAGCCGAATGCTTCGCGGCTCACTTCGCACTATGGTGAATTAGAGCCTGATTGTCATACGCAATTCCTTAGCCATTTATTAAAGAATCATAAATAAACATTCTGACTTATTAGGACAATGCACCTCTGTATCTGGCTCTATACTTTGCACAGAAGTTGTTCTAGCATTTTTAATGAGAATTAGGCCAATAAAGAGCCATTTCTTTAAAGCAGTGATGGTCAAAATTTTTCGGCCTGGGGCCATATAAATTTGCAACACGTGTCTCATGGGCCGCTTCAAAGTTGCGACTTGTAAAGGCAACAAATTTTAAAGTTACAGCTGTGACAATTTTCCATAGTAAAGACGCAACTGCGACAATATTGTCATTATAAATACGTGACTGCGACAGTAACAGTCTATTGCAACTGTCTTTAGCTGGCGAATTCACACTTATACGCAACAATTCGGAATTCTAGCCGCAGGCCATATCCAGCCATAGGTTGGGCATCACTGATTTAAAGTCTAGAGATGATGCATGTTATTGTGCTTTAGCAAAGAAAGAGTATGAAAGCCCCGCAATTAAAAATATATATATATATATATATATATATATATATATATATATATATATATATATAATTTTTTTTTTTTTAAATAACTATAATAATCAGTTACAAATTGGGCATTTCCATTTAAAATTCACCTCTCACCTGGGAGAGGAGGTCTCTTAGCTGCATCACTAATGTGAGCAGTATGCATCAAGATGGCTGAAGGGACCTACTCCCTTGAATTTGCATATGAAATGCTACAAAGGCTGCCATGTAATAGTGAAATAACGCATGTAGAAGATCCAGAACTAATCTAGTAAGTGGCTTGAAAGGGAAAGATTGTGGGATTACCGAGTTGCTGGAATGTAGGCTAAATTAACAAATATGATTTATTAGGAGACTTCAAGCAGTTTTTTTTATTCCTATTTGTACATGATGGGTGAAGGAGTGCAAACCTAAATACTTGGATGTCCTGTGAAAACAAACACTTAAAGCATTAGATTCCCCCTAGACTTTCTTTTAGCTCTTCATTAAATGTTGTTCACTGCTTTATGCTTACCTTGCGTGGCTGGAAATCATACTTCACACAATGCTGAAAACCTTTTCCTTTTGACTTTAAAGATGTCACTATCAAGCAGTTCCCAACAAAATGCGCAGAGTAGCCAACACCTTTGCTTGTGCGAAAACTAGGGGTGGGGGAAAAAAAAAAATCAACCACTTAACAAAAAAAGGTGCATGCATGTTATTTAAATGCATAAAGCATATAATTGCTGGATTTCATCCTTTTTTCTAATCATCAGTGTTTTTCATAAAAGGAAGCTTAAAGGAGAACTAGAAAAATTAATTTAGTGTACTGCTACTGAAAACAATCAGCTAACACTACTAGAAAAATTAATTTAGTGTACTGCTACTGAAAACAATCCGCTAACACTACTGCCAGCTGCAGCTCTCTTCCGCCCCCTGTATGCGACATAGATAATCATATTTTAACCAGCCCCTTGCTCATTTTGCCAAATTGCCATAAAGCGTATGTGCAGGGGATTGTGTCCTACTTACTGTTTTTATGGGTAGAGAATTATTTATTCTGTAGGAAGTTCTTGACGAGTGAGCAGCAACTGAGCTTATTCCCATAGTACAAGTGCTGGTCAACGAATTAGAATAATTTGAAATAGTGCAATCATGA
>WMED01000884.1:0-30787 GCA_019650415.1 Pipa parva
TAATTTATTCCCCATTACCTGTAATATTCCTACATTTAAGAAAGTCATCCAGACTCCTTTTGAACTCTTTTCTCAAATGTGCCATGACAACATTATCAGGCAGAGAGTTCCAAAGGCTCACTGCTCTTACAGTACATAACCCCCTTCTATGCTGGTGCAGAAACTTTCTTTCCTCTATATGCAGAGGATGCCCCCTTGTTATGCTTACAGTTCTTAGTATAAATAGATTGTGGGAGAGATCTCTGTACTGATCCCTAATATATTTATACATGGTTATTAGGTCACCCCTTAGACTTCTTTTTTCTAGACTATACAACCCAAGAGGCACTGTTAGAATCAAATTTAATGGAATTTCAAGGTGAGGAACCTTCTTTTAACTAGGTTTTTTAAATCCACAGAGCATGTTACAGCAATATAACAATCTAGACATGTTACTAAATCTGAATAAATTTGCATCTCTAAGGAAATAATTTATAAGAAAAATAATTACTTATAGAAAAATATATTTGTTTTGAGATACAATATCAAAATATAGTTGGATTTTTGTCCCAATTTTATACTTTATAAATGAGAAGAAATATTACAAATTTGAAGTATGTAGCCTTAGTCGGTCTTAAAGGGGAACTATAGTCATATAGTGTATATAGTCATATAAGTATATAACTATAGTTATAAATGCAGTACTATATGATAGTGAGAAGCGTTTTTTCCCAGTAGATGTGTAATAAATTATCCTGCTTCAGATGAAACAGCACAAGAAAACTCCAGCACCAGGAAATGTGTGTATGACGTGTGCAGGCCAGTTTTCCATGAAAGGGTGCTCTCTCATTTTTGAATAATGTGTAATGTAACGCTATGTAAAGATATAATCTAACTATAGTTATCGTTTAACCTTTTGACAGGTCCTCACTGAAGTTCATCTTAACCATTTGCGCTCATCTATCTCCTCCATTAAGCACTAAGGGGGTTATTCAGGAAGCTCCGAAGTGAGGCGCGTAGTGTTCACCTCACTTCGGAAAAACTGACATGCGCATGCTGATGTCCTGCACGCGGACATCAGCACGCGCATTAAAGGGATTCCCTTCCCGGCGAGGAGACTCGAGTGCTCTCGCACTATTCTTGCACTATTCTCGCTTGCTGAATAACCCCCTAAATCTCTACCAGGCAGTGGCAGGTGCTCATCATGCCTTAGAACTTAGGTAGCCCCTAGCACTCAATCTTTACTTGGCCATGGCTGCAGTGAACCATGAACCTTGGGAGGGCAAGCAGATTTTCATTAGCAGGCAGGTGGACAGACATAATACAGTGTGTTATTCTACACAGCCATGGGTTCTGCCCGCCCTTAGCAATATGGCTGCCTTTGCATAGTATGTGAAATTAAACTATGATAAACAAAATGTGAGGCGGAAAAAACAAAGCAATTATAGCCATTTCACACATTTAGAAACAAAATGAAAAACAGAACAAAAAGGATCATATGCACCAAAAAATATTGAATCATTTACAGTAAATACCAGACATTTTCAAGGGGAACATAGAGGTGTAAATGGCTAGTATGTTATTGATTAAATATTTTTTTCCATTGAAAAAATCCTGAGAGTGTCTCCGTATTATTCCTGCATGTTAGAAACTATTTTTTGCAGTGAGCTCCCAGGCAATTGGGTGAGTGTTGTCTGTTCCTTTCGGACTATATATATATATATCTATATATATATATATATACACACACAGTATATACAAACAGACATAAGGTTTATATTTCAATTCTAGTTAGAGAACCAGTAACACAAAAAAAAAAATCCCCTTTGGATCGACATGTCAGTTATTCAAGTACAACACCTGCTGTAAAAATGCTATATTTGAAATGGAATTCATGAATTCTATTGCTTTATGTTTGTTTTTATCTTTACTGATAGCGGTCACATTGTTAAACAAACTTTACCCAGTGCTATTGTTTTCTATTTTGCTTGAGATTATACATATTTTGGTAGTGTGCTAAATAGCTAAATAATATCTTACTTTATAGACCAAATTCAAAGCCGATAGCCACATAGAT
This sequence comes from Pipa parva, assembly GCA_019650415.1. Taxonomy (NCBI): domain Eukaryota; kingdom Metazoa; phylum Chordata; class Amphibia; order Anura; family Pipidae; genus Pipa; species Pipa parva. The sequence continues at coordinate 2,057 of WMED01000884.1, forward strand.
TGAATATACAGTAACTATAAATGCACTTTGGGCATTTTCATTTTTTGGAGTTTCCTTCTCTTTTATAAAAAAAAAAAAGGTACGAAATGTAAACCACTTCAAATGAGAAAAGCAATATTTGAATTTACATATTATTAGCACTTTGCTAGTTCTATTAACTAGAGATGAAGATGCTAAGTGGGCAGGTGGCATAAGCATAAAGGGGTGGCATATTACATATGATTGACAATAAAGCTTTTTTAAGCTGCACACAGATGAAGTAATTATCTATGAACACAAAGAACAGTTAGTTTTAATAGCCTCATTGCTGCCAGTCACAACTGCTCAAAACTGCAGTAGATTGCATTGCTGGATTGCTGTTCATAGAAGGAAATGCAGTCAATCATTACATATCTACAGCAAGAACTATAATTACTGTGTATCGCTTAGCTGGTCAGATCGAATAGTTACCCCGTGGTGGGCTTTTTACATTTTTCAGAAAGAGACCTTTAATTCTAAGACAAAACAGTAGATGCTAAGCGTATATGCTATAATAACGAAAATATTTCAAGAAAAATATAACATGAAGTGCTCCATCTACAATATAATAATAATTTCAGCTTTGAACTGCATTGCATTTCAGAAGGAAAAGTGATCATTAAATCAGTAATGAATGAATCTGAATAACAGCAACACCTTGCCATGTAATATGGATTAATCCGGTAAAGCTATGTACTTTTACAGTTTCTACAATTGTTACAATGAAAATGAGATATAGATAATGACATCCCTTCATAAGTGCAGTTGGACAAGCATCTCATTAGTTTTCTGTAAATAAATACTCATTTTGAATTTTATGCACAACAACCAGAATTAACGTCTCTCTGGTGGTCCCAGCAAATGGTATTAGTGTGGCAGGAGAAATCGGATTTATTGCTTCCAGCTGATTATTGCATTTTAGAAGGAACATAGTATTCAGGGATGAAGTTTTAGCCTGCTACTATTCTCATTCATCTTCTACACACCAAAACCTATCCACAACCAACTGCTTCATCAGTTAACAGGTCAGAAAGAAACAGTGAAATGAATGGTTTTATCCAAAAATAATAATTTTGTAAAAAAAAAAGTTATTTTTAATATACAGTTCTGCTATTTTAGTGAGGACCCTGCAATATAATGCAGCATTGCTGACCACTGAGACACCACACTTGTTAGTCTTTCCTAATCCCTAAACCCTTTTGCAGTTTATATTGAACATTAAACCTTGACCCAGTCTAAGATGATGGGTTTATGGCATTACCTGAATAAAGGCAGGGTCCACCATCTGAAACATACACCTTGCTTGCCAACACAGTGGTGATTATAAATAGGCTAAATACCCTTACACTATTATCACTGGTTTTGTGAATTTCAGTAGTGACTTGGCTTCCAGGAATCTACACCAGGAAATTGCTTCATAAATAGTCTTCTACCTACCTCCAAAGCAAGTAGATTGCAGTAGGACAGGCTGATGCCCAAACCAACAGTAAAGAAGTCTTATCCCCTTAGGAGATTGCAGGTAAACATCCTGAGACTCAGCTAGAGATGCATAAAGGCAGTCTAGTACATCAAGTACTTATTTGGGAGCATTTAACATAGTAGTACATGGTATATGTTTACAGTTTCAGTTTTACACATATTATAATCTACTAACCTCTATCAAGGCATCTTTCCCACAGAATAATTATGCCACCTTCCTAAAAATATGAGTCTCAGAATAATATAGTCCACATATGGCAGACCTCGAAAGACGAATTTATTCATATTTCAATGAAAAACTTTTTTTTTTTTTTTTTGCAAATAATTCACAGATTAGTAGGGAATAGGTTGTTTAAATAAGATTTCTTTATCTTTTGATAAATGAAAATCCTTCCTTCCTTAATTATTTATGTTTGGGAAGGGCCATGCCATAGCATAATCAGATGTTCCGCATATTGCACAGGGTTTCATCAAACAACCAGTGATAGAACATGGATTAAATTATCATTTGTGTGGATGCGTTTGCAGATCCCACACAAATGTACTCTCATTAAAGTATATGAACTATAACAAATAAAATATGCTTTCCTTTGCGTCAATACACTTAAATGAAAGAAAAAAAACTATGGTATATTCCATTGTAAAGCATATTTTACAACTTGCATTGACACCCCATAGCAGAAATGGCACAGGAATAGCATGTGTGAATAGCCAGATGTGTTAAAAGCTATTTACCAGCCTACAATAAACAGTGCTAGTTTTCCCCTGATGGTGGGGCACCCAGACACTTGGGAACTATAGTTCTATAAGCAGTTTGGAAAGGCATGAAGGCTCATATATTGTCGCCTGAGCAAGGGAAAGGTTCTTGAGTATTCACCTTGGTCATGATTTCCGAGTCATATTCAGCTAGACCGGCAGCACATTGACCTAGTAAGAAGCATTTGTGTAACATTTGGCAGCAATGAGATTACATGAATTGAAAGTCAGGGTAGGTAACACTGGTAAAATAGCTAACTGGAAAAAAAGGATAAACACCATTTCCTGCTAAAACCATTTAAGACACACCTCATGATTATGTCTAATGATGAAATACTGTTCATGTGTGTTCTGTTAAAGTGCACCTGTCACCTTAAAACACTAATACTAATGTAGGCTGTACTAATGAAATAAACGTTTTTGTAAATATATATGTATTTAAAAAAATGTACTTTTATACAGCGTTTCTCTCTCATCTTCCCTTTCAACCTTCCTTTACTTTCTCGAGTGTCGGGTGGGCAAGGCTAAATGATGACTGACATTATAACTCCCCCAATCAGATACGTGCTAGATTATGATTTAAGGGATCTGAATGGAGGAGCTATAATGTCAGTTATTACGAAGGCGCAATGACATCACTCATCGGCTCTCGGTGGTAAAAAGGTTTGCCACCATTGGCATATACAGTAACTTGCTTTATACAGTGACACAAATTAACTGATTACCATTACTGTAGCTGTTACGATTATATTTAAAAAATACTTTATTTGTGCCTGAAAACATATGTAAAATAGAGTAGTCTTATGGGGAAAAGTTAGTCGCCTTTGAAAAAAACAATAATCTGAAATACATGTTGTATACTTTCTTTTACTTATGCCTAGGGCAGTGATGGCTAACCTATGACTAGTGTGTCAGAGGTGACACGCTGAGATATTTTTGCTGGTACACTTCAAGGCACCATTCAGGCCACGCTCTAAGTAGGAGAATTGTTCCGCCTCTAAATTTTTCTCAAAGTGACACACCACTTTATTTATGCTTGTTTTTTTTATGAAATTTGACACAGAAAGCTCAAAAGGTTAGTCATCACTGTCCTGGGGTAACAGTCTTCTTAGCTCACCTTCCCAGCTGCCTACCCATTCAGATCCACCGAACCAAATTTTGCTGTGGTACAGGTGGGAGACAGCAGGCAAGTTGGAGGTTGGCAGAGGCAGCAGTAAGTGGGTGGATGGTTAAGTTGTGCCCCCCCGCAACTTGCCACCCCATGTGCTCCAGGTTGACAGGTTGCAGTCTGGCCCTAGAAACAGAGATAGTGTAAGGAATACTTACCGGCGCTCCTTCCAGCGCTGGGTTCCCTCTTCTAGTGCGTGAACGCTGCGCACGGTCGGATGATGCTCCCGCTGTGACGTCACGGGGGCGCATGCCTGGTGCGCATGGAGGCAGGAGCGCCCCTGCCTTTCTGCCTATATAAGGCAGATGCGCTCCAGTCCCGGCGCCCGAATTTAAAATACAAAATTCATAGTATTTGTGGGCTTAGTGCAGCGGTTCTCAAATAGTGTGGCACGCCTCCCCAAGCTCCGTAAAGGAGGGCTCGGCAAAATTACCTCCTCCATTGCCGACTGTCTGCTGTGCTGTAAAGCTGAGCTGACAGCCGGCAACGGAGGAGGGTCTCCCCAGCACTGATTAAGCTTCCTGTGAACGACGGGTTGCTTAATCAGTGCTGGGGAGAGGAATTGCTATAGCTGGCTGTCTGTGCTGTAGCGCTTAACTCAGCTTAACTGAACTAGTGTTTTAGGGGGTTATTTTCCATTTGTCTGAATTCACCTTGCATAGTATCTCCGCGTCTATTCACGTCGATACAATTAGGAAGTCGCGAATTAACTTCTCCTTATTCATGAAGCAGCGAACAGCGTTGGAAGCCATTGCATGCGTAGTGCGACATAGTCAGTCGCACTATAGTAGGATGAGAAATCATGTGGAATGAGAATTCCTCCAGTGAAGGGCAGTGATGTCAGTCTCATCATATCCCACTAACTATATATAAGTGAAATATACTTATTTTTCTATGTCACCTTGTGCCTAGTTCATGTTTAATAGTAGACTAATTTAAGCACAGTTGCCATTGTTACTTTTGAATATAGTAAATAGTCAGTCGCCTTGCACAACACTTGAGCGCTGCCATCAAACCCCTCAATTCGCCACTCTTTTGTGGCGAAGGCAAACAGATGAATTCAGAGCAGTACACCCTGTAGAATCCACCCCTTGGACAAAATCCGTCGCATGCTGAATAGCCCAATTACCTGTACATGCCCGCGCACATTGATGCAAAGAGCTCTGTTAGTCCGCGACTGGAGTAAGCTTCAGAATTGGTTGCAAATTTGTCACATCCCAGAGATTGTTGAATAAGCGGATGGACGTGAATATGGACATTTACGCGACTGTTCAGACTTTGATGAATAACCCCCTAAATTAGTCTCTACTTTCTTCAACTATGTGGACTTATTCATAAAATTTAGAACAGTTGTGTAAAGGTCCTAATTCACATTTATTGGCCCCTTCCTGATCTTCACATTTTCAGTAAACTTTGTGATGTGGTGAAAACCCCACCACTATACAGTTTGACACAGTTGCAAATTTAACTAGGTGTACTGAGTTGTGTTTGCCAGTTTTACTTTGCCAGACTAAAGATGTTGACTAGGGGCTGCTGGCAGGGCTGTTACTGTTCGACTGACTATGCCACTCTAAGCAAGAGATGGCTACTGACGCTGTTGCTTCTTTGTTTGGGAATTCTCTATTTAGTGAATCATTAGTAGTGAGAGTTTAGTTACCCAAAGTGATGTGAATTCACTTTGACAGTTAAATTCTCACTTTTGGGGATTGGAGACCAGTCTTCTAACCAAACCCAGGATAGTTCCCTTCTCTTCTTTCTAAATATGCAGCAAAAGCATCTAAACTCCTTTTATGGCCATCTTCAGGCAAATTAATATCTCCCTGTTAGATTCTTCCATGGAGACAAAAGTACTCTCAGGTTATTTCACTAGGTCTAAGTAAATATCAGGTGCCATTATTTGATAGAAGAAAAATATTTGTTAAAGACTTTATTTTTTGTTTCGATAAGTTGAATCTGACGAAGTGTATTAGTGATGTGGTTTACATTACAATGTAGCACAAGTATCTCCGACTTCAGTCTACTAATTCCTTTCCTCATGCATAAATAAGAATTTAATAAGTTATGTTTTGAAATTTGGAGAAAAGAGAATCCAATTTTCAGCTTCATGTTGTGACTTGCTGTTAAAAATTAATATTATATAAATTACTGTACAATTGTTGTCTGATTTTCAAACGACTTTAGTTTGTCATGAAAATAAATTATTCAACAGTTTCTTTCTTGAATATAAAAATAATTCATCTGCTTATATTTTGAGATTTCAAGGGAAAAAAAAAACACTCATTTTTAGTTTTGAACAACCATCATTAGAAATTAATATTTTATATATTACAGTTGTTTATCTGACATCGTGTTTGGCATTCCACAATGCGTTTCACATAGGATATTTCTTTGTTTGCCATGAGTGTAAATCAAAAAAAAAATCCAACTGCTTCTTTATCTCCAATATTATAATTGTCAACAAATTATAAAGTCTGCCTCATAAACAACAGCCTAGTCAAGAATAATGGAAGCTTCGAATTTTAATCTGCTACAGCAGAATATGTTACACATGATAAATGACCTTGTCAGTTTCTGCTCATAGAGTAGTTATTAATAATTATTAGCAATTATTCACCCAGAAGACTTGAGGGGATATTTATAAAAGTCAAAATGGTCGCAAAGAGGGGGAAAATTTGTTTTCCCTTGCTTTTTCCTCGTTTTGACAAGATATGAAAAAGTATCGCTATTTTTTTACAGACAATGCCGAATATCAAATAATCGCTATCGCTCAAGTGCTGTTTGATTAACTGTTCCTGCTCATCTAAGCTAACACTTATCACTTCTGGTAGTGATCCCCCTCCTACCTCATATAGTGGTAAGTGGGAGCAGGGGGGAAGGGACCCCTACTTTAAATACTTAGGCCCCCTACTTTAAATACTTAGGCCCCCTACCCCACAGAGACATTGGAGGAGCGGGAAGAGGAGCGGTTTTCTAGAAGCAGCTGTGATCCACCCTCTTTGCCAAGTGTTGGGAAGGGGTGGGGTAAAGATATCCCAGGGCAGGGACCACTTAATTTTATTTAAACATGGCCCCCTACCCCAAAGGGACAGGAGATAGGGGGAGGGGGACTGGCTCCAACAGTACCAATCCCCTCACTTAACCTGACACTAAATGGAGGGTGATGTTAGGGAGAGGACCCCCACTAGTGCTATGGAAAAAATTGTGTTTTATTCAAATCAACCATTTACATGCCAATTATAGATTTGCAGCGCTAGGTGGGGTGATGTTGGAGGAATGTAGGGATGATGTTGGAGGGATGCAGGGGTGATGGAGGGATGCAGGGGTAATATTGGAGGGATGCAGGGGTGATGTTAGAGAGCTTAGTGGTGCAACAATAGCTGCAGCTATCACTGCATTGCTAAGTAAAGCACTTAGCGATTTAGTTACCACTGCAAGACGGATTATTGCAATGGTAATTAATCGTTAAATGCAATTTTGGCTGTTTTTTTCATTTCATTTTGATTTTTTTCTAACCAAATTTGTGTTTTCTGCTTTATAATAAATATGCACTTTTTTTTTAGCAGATGGCTAAGAAATGAACTGAAAAAGGCCAAAATGCAGTCACCGATGCTTTATAAATTTCCCCTTGGAGTCAGCCTGATATATAAAGGCAGCATCTGTGTAACACTCTGATTGCACTAGATTTGCCATTCCAATAAAAGAATAGCTCATACTATGTGCATTCAGTCACTTTGCTGATATTATGTGCATTCAGTCACTTTGCTGATATTATGTGCATTCAGTCGCTTTGCTGATATTATGTGCATTCAGTCGCTTTGCTGATATTATGTGCATTCTTTCGCTTTTCTGATATTATGTGCATTCAGTCGCTTTGCTGATATTATGTGCATTCAGTCACTTTGCTGATATGTGCATTCAGTCGCTTTGCTGATATTATGTGCATTCAGTCGCTTTGCTGATATTATGTGCATTCAGTCGCTTTGCTGATATTATGTGCATTCAGTCGCTTTGCTGATATTATGTGCATTCAGTCGCTTTGCTGATATTATGTGCATTCAGTCGCTTTGCTGATATTTTGTGCATTCTTTCGCTTTGCTGATATTATGTGCATTCAGTCGCTTTGCTGATATTATGTGCATTCAGTCGCTTTGCTGATATTATGTGCATTCAGTCGCTTTGCTGATATTATGTGCATTCAGTCACTTTGCTGATATTATGTGCATTCAGTCGCTTTGCTGATATTATGTGCAATTACATTTTGACCAATAAAAAATATAAATGAACTTCGTTTAATCGAGGCATCCTTTCCATATGAATAATTGTTGTATTAAACCAGTCTAATTGGCATTCCTATTTCTAACATCTGTGCCCTTAATTAATCAAAATGTATTCAAATGACTAGACAAACCTAAACAATTACATTAAAAAATCTATACTAATGCCTGATGGGAGAAGGGCTTATTGATCAACTCTATATTTCCAAAGGTACATAGCACCCATCAGTTGCTGGAAATAGACCCTGTGTGACTTCTAATTATAACAAGTTTGTATTTAACATGAAGCAGAGGTTATCACTTGGAAGCCTTTGTAGCATTAAGATACCCTATATTTTGCAAAAACACCCATAGTGTCCAGTCATGCTGAACACAATAATAACATTGCTTGTATCAACCCATAGAGTTATCTGTGGGGGTTATTCATCAAAGTCCAAATAGTTGCGTATATGCCCGTATTCTCATCCATTCGTGACTTCTCCAACTCCACTTATTCAACAATCTCTGCGATGTGACAAATTTGCGACCAATCCTGACACTTACTCCAGTTTTGGACTTATGGAGCCCTTTGCATCAATTTGCATGCGCGTGCACAGTTAATTTGGCTATTCAGTATATGACGGAGTCTGTCGAAGGATCGGATTCTGCAGTGTGTACTGCTCCGAATTCACCTGTTTGCCTTCACCACAAAAGACTGGCGAATTGAGGGGTTTGATGGCAGGACTCCAGTGATGCAAAACTCAATAATTCCTTCAAAAGTAACAATGGTGACTGTGACTAAATTAGTCTACTACTAAACATGAACTAGGCACAAGGTGACATAGAAAAATAAGTATATTTCACTTATATACAGTTAGTGGGATATGATGAGACTGACGTCACTGTGCTTCACTGGAGGAGTTCTCCTCACTCTGCATGACTTCTCATCCTACTATTGTGTGACTGACTACAATCACACTACGAATGCAATGGCGTTCGATGCTGTTCGCTGCTTCATGAATAAGGAGAAGTGAATTTGCGACTTCCTAATCGTATTGACAAGAACAGATGTGGAGTCACTATGCAAAGTGAATTAGGACTTTGATGAATAACGCCCATAATTTCTGTGCATATTGGCAACTCTTCAGATTGTGATGCCCTATAACAGATACAACACCCGCATCCCCTATAGTTACACCCCGGGCGAGGAGCATGGATTTCAGTAAGCTATATTTTAGGCAGTATGCAATGTAGAGCATATCTTATGGACCTCAATCCTTGCTGAGGTCTGGGACTGCCACTGTGAACCTATTGTAGCAGGGAAGTGCTGCTCCCTATAACTATATTTACTATCTGCCAGCTAAATGATTCTCTCAGATTCTTCAAAGAGGTGAAATGCAGTTATCAGCTTTTTCAACCTTTATTTGTATTTTGTTACAAAAAATGTACTATCGATTGGGATTTACTTTTCATTTCAGTCATGGTTTTCATAATATGTAGGTATAGATTGGGACCATGAAAAAAAACCCAAAAAACTCTTAATAAGGAGAAATTGATAAAGAGAATTTAGGTAAACCTTCATCTTATTCAAAAGGACACACTGCTACATACACCATTTCCATTCTCATTAAGATATGCATGCTTATTCCTTATTTATCCACTTAAATGCAATCATTGTATAACCTTTCTTCACTGCCAAATGAGTTATATGATATAGGAATTAAACAACTAATTTGGCAGTAAAAAAAGGTTATATTAACAAGGCATCTGTATCAGATATTCCCATTTAAACAGTCCTAGAGCCCCTCCCCACCCACACATGTTGGTATAAATATCGAACCTTTTTTTTAGCTGCTCTCTCCTTTACATGACTATTGGTCATGGGAAAATAGTTTACAAAAAATAGATCTGCAACACATTTATGTAATGCTTTTCTTTTTTTGCTCAATTAGAATAAAACATTTTTATTTCTCTTAAAACCTCGACCTTTCTGTTAATTTATTGGTTATCCTTATGCTAGAGATGTATTTTTATTTAACTGACTAAAAACTCCATGTGGCCCAAACCACAAATCCATCAGAATAGTCAATGAGTGGTGGAAACATAGTTCAGTGTCTTATGTAAACAATTCATGTAAATGCCCTGATGTAAGAGATATGGAAGGCGCTTTGCATGTTAAATGGATGTATAAAGCAGGCTTTTTGGACCAGACACAAAAATCTTTGAAAACAACACATGAGGTGAAAGCTGGAGACCTTGGGAGATAGTTATATAAATCAAAGATGCTTTCTCCTGGTATATCGATTTCAATATATCTTTCATTAATTTGAATCTATCGTTTTTTTATGCCGGAAAAGTGTTCGACTGGTTGAGGGAGGTGAAAATCCATTATTCCCTATGGAGATGGTTTATGGACACATTTTTTCCCCATTGAAAATCAGCGATATCGATATTGATGGAAAAGGAGCTCCATTAAGAGTAATGTAAAGGGTAGTGGTACAAACACATTGATATTTATCGATATCGGTCTTTTTCTATATCAATAAATTCTATCCGCTATTACATAAACTGAGGGAAATAGAAAATGCAGCAAAAAAAGAAATGACAATAAACACGATGAAAAGCGGCGAAAATCTAATTGTAATGAACAAGTCGAAATGACCTTGATCAATTTCCTCCAATGTGTGATGAAATATCAGGGTTCATTAACATATTAATAAGGGTTCCAATATGGTAGCCGTGAGATACTAGCACCAGCAGTTCTATAAGATAGTACTACAGCCTAAAGGTACTGATTTGCTAATTCATAATATCATAGCTTAGACCGGTACACCCTATACTTTCAGCATAACATTTATGGTTATAGTACATCAGTTATTTTTTAAATTGATCCATCATTGCAATACTTTACATAACCAGTAGGTAGCATGTTGACATCATAAAAATGGCCTGAACTTTTCATTAGCTCTTAAAATCCCTGGCCTGTCATCCCACAGTCTTCTCTTGGGCTGCTGTCTGTTCTTCTACCTAAATATAAATCTGTAGACTATATAAACATGAATGTTTTACTATGATCCATATAACATAGATATTTCAGATGACCAAAGTTGTTTCTTACCATGATGACAGACTACCATGTACATTATACCATCACAAAAATCTCTTCACCTTTCTTTAACAAGGCTTTGTTTACCATAAAACGAAGGTCCAACCCCAAAGATTCAGTACAAACTTTTTACAGTTGGTATTTTGTACATTTTTTTCTTTTACAAATTAGAAATATAACTTGTTAACTCTCACCATTCTGTTTGAACTACAACAGGTAACTGTAGCTATAAATGCGGTTTCAGTATTCATGTACTTGTAGACATCCCTGCCTCTTCCATTTATAATACTTACTGGGCCTCATTGGCTAAAAGTCCAAATTCCCCTAGCTACAATTCAAGATGCATCGCCAAAATAGTCACAAATTCACTTCTCAGTATTGACTAAAGCAGAGAATGCACTTGTTGAACAGGCAGGCAGCTGCGAACACTGTCACATCTTGAACGGTGGCGTAGTCAGTCAGGTTGAAGTAGGATGAGAAGTCATGGAGAGTGAGGCAAATTCAACACGTGAATTGCAGTGATGTCAGTCCCATCATATCCCAATAACTATAGTCTGTGAATATTCTATCTATTTCTATGTTATCTTGACCCTAGGTCATATTGTCACTTAATCTCAGTCGCCATTGTCACTTTTGAATGGTCGCCTTACACAACACTGGAGCCCTGCCACCAACCTCCCAATTCACCGTTTTGAAATGGCGAAGTCAAACAGGTAAATTTGGGGGAGTTTATCTAGTCACATTCGCACCTTTGACACATTCCTAATCTTAGTCAACAGTAAAAGCACCTGTGCGCACTAATGCGCACGCGGAGTTATACAAAGAGCTAGATAAGTCCAAGAGTATCGTAGATGCTTGAATTGGTCACGTATTCACCAGTTTGCAGAGTTTAGTTAATATGCGAGCATGGGGAGGTGGCGAATAGATGTGAATTCGGAGCTCTGTGCAACTATTTGGACTTTAGTCTATAAGGCCCATTATCTGTAATAATTGATTTTGTGCGGTCAATTACCAACGCTTCCACTTTCCTGGATCAGCAAGCAGGGCTGCACAATATATTTCCAGAACCACAGAGCTTGCTGTTTAGTGATAGCAGCCAGGTTGGCAAACTTTGTTCAATGAACAGAGCAGCTTCCACATGCCATGTAATGTGCTTCAGAAAGTGAGAGGAACTGACTACCTTTACTATCAAATTTAAATATTCTTTACTTATGCAGCTCAATAGTAAAGGTGATTTTGACAAATTTTAGCTCCAAAATGAGAAGAAAAAAAATCTTCAGGGTGGACTTCTTAGACTAGCTGCCACTAAATGTACCCTTTACATAGTAATGTTATGTTTGCAGTTTGTTAGTTTGCAAAACAGGAGGAAATAAAAATTGCAAATCGTTGCCTTATATATTTCAGGGTTTCGCAGAGTTCCCCTTCAAGGCCTGTTTTGTGTAAAAATCTCTTGGTTTGAAGCTATAGCATTCTATAGTTTGTTTTTTTCGTTAATATAAAAAAAACAAAAAGGTACTAGTTTGCTAATCAACTAATGATTCCTGCACGTTTAACTCAAAGCTCAAACCTTAAAATGAATCATTTCAGCACTGCTCACAGGTCATGGCCCGATTTAAACACTCCTAATTATTATAGTGTTTGGGGCAAATCTGGGACTACTGGCTAAATTAAAATGTAGCTAGGATTTTGGGTACCTACCAGTGCAAATTATGGTCTACTTTCCAAGAAACCATTCTACAATGTTATATTCCTATTTACAATGTTTAATTCTCTCCATGTGTTTTTTTAGTGATTATAAAGAGAACTTAATTAAAAGAACAAGTGAAAAAAAATTGTAATATTTGACATGTAATAAATATAAATAGACCGCTTATTCACTTTTTGGCAATATGCCTCTTTATCCTTTGAAAAATACAGTATGTCCTGTAGTTTCCAGCCAGATCTCCAATGCTGGCAGTCAGCAGGGAACATGTGATATCTTCCTATCAAATTCATTAAGTATATTTACTTCTTGGCACCAAGCAATCACTTTATACATACAGACGTATAGCGTAAAATGTTGTTATCATTTTTATTCCACAATAGACAAGAGATACATTTAGATTCACTAAGACTAGTTTGGTAAAAATATATTTGATTAACACTGAATACTATAATATTGTGAAAACGAAGGCAAAGGCATTCTTTCATACATAATCCACAATGTATATATATAGCAGTGGAACAATATTCCATCAAAAGAGGTATGTAATAAAGTTGCATATATTATATAAGTAAATAAGTATGGTCTGTTTATCTGTCCCATCTATGTATGTCTGTTTGTCTTTCTATCTATATATCATCTATATAACATATATATATATATATATATATATATATATATATATATATGTTCCTATAATTCCAATATCTACATTAAATATATATATATTCTTGTGATTTTATTAGGTCACTAAAAATTTAACTTGAAAAATGTCTACATTACAATTAAATAGTTAATGAAATGTTAGCATTCATGCTCAGTGAAACAGAGCTTGATAAAAGCATGTTAGCATGCTATCTATAGATTCTATATTCCTATTCACAAGTAACTGTAATTGGATGAATCTAATGTCTGAGGTGGGGGTGGAATAAATCCATAATCAGTGGGGTTCCAAATTCATGTCTCCAATTACCACTGAAGCACAAATGATATGAGGCACCTTTAAGAGCTAAAGGGTTAAAAATAGCAGTAAAATTAAAAAAAAAAAAATTAAGGCTGATCCTTTAAAAATCATTGAACCTTAAGTTGTGCTGTTAGGACCACTGAACTATGTTTTGTCAACATGAAGCAATTAAATGAGGAAATCTACATATTGTTTACAAAATGATGCAAAATAAAGTCAAGTACAGCAAAGGGCAGTTTACAGTTTTTAGAACATGTGCTATGGCAAAAAATAATACAATAACAGATAATTAAATTTCTTTTATGATATATTTTTATGAACACTGTGGTTACACTAGAGATGGTGCTTACAAATCACAGCCATTTTATTCTGTATTCAAATTGTTTACAACATTGCTTTTCTATGTAGAAATGTTGATATATCATGAAATGTTCATAGTGTTGTAGTGTGTGTGTGCGTAAGCATGAGTGTTGTGTCTAGACAAATAAATAGATAATAGTATGTTTTGTGTATGTTTATTTCTAGAAAGGATAGATAGATAGATAGATAGATAGATAGATAGATAGATAGATACAGATAGATAGATACAGATAGATAGATAGATAGATACAGATAGATAGATAGATAGATAGATAGATAGATAGATAGATAGATAGATAGATACAGATAGATAGATAGATACAGATAGATAGATAGATAGATAGATAGATATACAGATAGATAGATAGATAGATAGATAGATAGATAGATAGATACAGATAGATAGATACTGTAGATAGATAGATAGATAGATAGATAGATAGATAGATATAGATAGATAGATAGATAGATAGACAGACAGACAGACAGACAGACAGACAGACGGATGGATGGATAGATAGATAGATAGATAGATACGGATAGATGGATAGATAGATAGACAGACAGACAGACAGATAGATGTGAGAATGTGTTTGTGCAAGTATGTGAAATAGAATAACTATTCTCAAAAGTACTGCTAAATCGGATCAGCCATTTAGTTTTAAAGAATACAGTCACACAGCAAAAAAAAAAAAAATTACAAGTTTGTCATTTTCAGCACTGAGAGCATGTCAACAGCCTGAACTAGGCCTTTAATCCTAATATTTAAATAAACAGGTAACACTTGATTATTCCAAGCTGGAACATGAAGTTCTCCTGAATAGTACTGAAAAAGCCTTCTTGGTATAGGTTGGCACTGAAGTATTCTAGTAGTTCATAGTTCATACCACAACAGCCCAGTGGAAGGTAAGAAAATATAACTTTGTTATTTCCTTCCAATTATTTCATCAGTTATTGGCCTTGGTAAGTAATTGATCCAAACTAATAAGCTATTGTTTTTTTTTAATTATTATTATTATTTTTTAGTATCTACTGATTTTCCTCCCCATGTTAACATACATATTATTTGCCAAAAGATTTGCTTTGCATTCAGTACAAAACAGGTATGCATTCAGAGTACATAGCATGAAGAATAGTTTGTCATTTGAAAGAAATTGATTGTATGGGACAAGTTAACAAAAAATAAATAAATAAAAAATACTTTTAAAAAAAAAAAGGATCTGCTGTCTAAACTGGATCTCACCAGTTTCTGTACAAAATCACATACAACATATGATATGTAGGAGAGGCAAAAGCGATATGTAATGGAATAAAGGAGAGAAAGTGTAAGAAGGGAGGGAGAATGACACATAGTGACAGGAAGGGAGAGAGTGAAATAAAGAGACAATGTTACTTCTTCTCCTGGTTTACTGACTGCACCAGTGGAGCTGCTGCTGCTGCTGCTGCTGCTGACCATTCCAGGCATTATATACCATCTCTGGCTATCGCCTTGTGTCTCTCCCTCTTTCTGAAAGATTTCTCTGGCCGGCTACTGATTAATAAGTGTTTTTGTGAAGTGTTGCATAATGGAAAAAAAAAAAAAGAAAAAAAAAGAAAAAATGCTTTGGTGACCCAGCAACGAAGAAGCCTTCAGCTAGTTTATTGTGACAAACTGAGAAAAGGGGCTTTGGGACAGAAGACCCCAAGCACTGACCCCCAGCATTCATTCAGTTGATTCTCCTATTCATTCACAGACTTCTAGTCGCCCGGAGATCTCATTGTTCAGATAATAAGAATAGAAGAAAGCTTTCCAGATGCCTGGCCACTGCTTTTATCTCTCTCTCTCTGGCCATGTACAAAGTCTTAACTCTAAACTAGTTTAATGTCAATCTCTGGGAAATAAACTAAATGATCTGATCTTCTCACTTTTTTTTTTTTAGATAACCGTAGAAAAATACTCAGTATATTGTCTGCCATACTTTCCTAATGCAGTTCTATGTGAGATATCGTGCAAAGAGAGAGAGGGGATATGATATAAACACATTATAACATGGCATTAAAGGTAAAACAGCAGCATATATAAAAATAAAGCTAACCTGCTCCCAGCGCTTAGGCAAGACGCAGCCAGTCGTTGTATAAGTTTATTCATTATATAACACGACATTAATACATAACAGTAAATAATGAATACAATATTATATACAATAACCGTGATATACCTGCCCTGTCGTGTCACATAGTTACAGTTCATTGATAGAACTCGGTGCTGAGAAATATGCATTCCAAACTCATTGTGTCACAATGATACAATGTACTCTGTTTATAAACACTGTCCTTTTTATTGATAAACTTGCCCGATCAGCGATCGGGGCATCACAGAATAATGTACATATAGAGGTGTTGTGTCTTCATTATTTACCACTTAATGAAAAGTCTCCATATGTGTAAGTAAATGTCGTTTTTATCTTTTTTTTTTTTTAAAGATTTGGGTAAGCATTAACTGTAAAGTAACTGTGTCAATAATTTAGTATTTAGTGGGGTGGGGGAAACGTTTACAATATACCAGTCCTGCTGTGGTTATGAATGGCAGGATACAAAACAGTAGGATCTAAGTATTTGGTTCTGTCAAAAACCATTCCATTGTTCCTACTCTTTATTGATATGCTAATCTGTATAGCAATTGCACAGAACACCTTGCAGTTTAAAAAGGCTTTTGTGCCCTCAACTGAGAAGTTTATTCTCAACTAATTAGCAACAACCTCCCCCAATAATTTAAGTTACTATTTTATAAATCTCTGAAAGACATAGGAGTAGAGATATTCCTGGATGCTGGGTTTGCCAACTAGAGGTTTAATCAAAAATCTAATGAGTAATAATGAATATGTACATAGGGGACGCCTGCTCCTGAATTTTTGGGCTTATTATTAGCAATATAAAAGTCATATTGCATGACTTCCTCATATAGTCTTCCTAAGAGAGGAACCCCATTTTCACTAAGTATAGGAATCAGAAATGTAACAGACAGAGCAATAATAACATCCGTGCATGATTTCTACAACTAAAACAAGAACATGGGCACTTCTACAACAGATGAAGATGGTAGTGAGTATTTAGGTACAGCCACCACAGATTAAATGGCCTTCAGATATGTTTCCCTCTATGTAAATATTTTTCTGATCTCATCAAGATTAAGGGTTGATATGATGCAGTTGACGTGAAAAGGGTATATACTTTAATATACATACATTATTTTTATATGAAATGTGCTAATACTACAATCTCCCCCCCCTCCCCCTTTTTTTTTTTTTTTTACCATTGACTGTATATAGTGCAGTCATGGTGGCCTTGCTTGCATACGTGGTGTGCATTGTGATGAAGCTTTGCTGTTAGGCTGTGTAACGCAGTGCGGCTGCCTGTGTGTTGTTTAGGTTGCATTTACTGTATGCTGAGGATCTGCATTTTTACAATTTGTGATTTAGCAGTTAGTTGCCATAGTTACAATAACGATTTAATGTCTACATCGCACATACACATTTAATATGGATTCTATTTCATTCCCAATCTGTAGGCATTATATTGTGACTTTAGTGTTTCACAAATCACAGGATTTTCTTCAGCTGATTATGTAGCAGGAGGCTGAATGTGTGCTATATATTTCTTTCTTTTTTTTTTGTATCAGTATGTGTTGCTATTACATATCCATTGAGTCTAAATTATTCCTTTCCTGACTGTGTGTGAGTAAGCCCATAAAATACATTATTATTATATTATGCTCCAGATGTACTAAACTAATACTGTATGCCTCGCATTAAGAAAGCCAACGATATATAATAATGAGAGATTAAACACTGTATCTAACCCCTATGAACGTTTGATTCAGCTTTCCCTGTTAATCAGTTAGAATAATAATGTTATACACAACACTGGGCACATAACATGCACACAATGCACATATATATATATATATATATATATATATATATATATATATATGTATGTGTGTGTGTATGTGTGTATATGTGTGTGTGTGTGTGTGTGTGTGTGTGTGTATGTATGTGTATGTGTGTGTGTGTATGTGTGTGCGTGTGTTTAGAATCATCCCTATAAGACTTTGGTTCATCTGTGCTATTTTAGCTTTTTTGCCTAATGCCAGGATTTAATTATTCTCTGTGTGATCAGTCTTCAAATGTGCTTACTCAGTGCTTATCCACAGCACCCACGAACAATGTCTAAGCTCCTGTAAAAGACGTGTGAGGTCAGAGGACCATACTGAGATCTAAATATGGAAAAGCTCCAATGACCTCTACTGGGTTTTGTGCACTAAGGAAAATGGGTGAGTGATTGTATATGTGTGCTTGTTGTAGTTGGGGGGCGGTTGTTAGTTTCCATTACTGATGATGCAGTTAATAACATACTGTTACTATATTCTAAAGTTAGCTGCTATTGGGTTTATACTGGATAAAAAGAGATGATGTAATTAAGTTTAAAACAAAAGCCAGTGACAAGTGTTCTCCATGAACTGGGGGCAGCTTAAATGCTCTTTTGTCTCTTTAGCCTTGGTGCTGTGTGAAGAGACTGCTGGTGGATGAGAGAAGAAAGTGGCTGATTTAACTCATTGGGATGCAGGAAGCTACCAGCCCTCTTTTAAAAAAACACTGTAGGGAGAACGTGGAGAGAGAGGGAGAAACAGAGAGAGAGAGAGAGAGAGAGAGAGAGAGAGGGAATAGAGGGGGAGAGACAGAGACATAGGGAAAGACAGAGAGAAAGGAATAGAAGGGGAGAGACAGAGACATAGGGAGAAAGAGAGAAAGGAAGAGAGAGGGAGAAACAGAGAGAGAGAGAGAAAGGAAGAGAGGGAGAAACAGAGAGATAGAGAGAAAGGAAGAGAGAGGGAGAAACAGAGAGAGAGAGAGGGAGAAATAGAGAGAGAGAGGAAGAAACAGAGAGATAGAGAGAGAGAGAAAGGAAGAGAGAGGAAGAAACAGAGAGAGGGAGAAATAGAGAGATAGAGAGGAAGAAACAGAGAGAGAGAGAGAAATAGAGAGATAGAAAGGGTGAAACAGAGAGATAGAGAGAGAAAGGAAGAGAGAGAGGGAGAACAGAGAGATAGGGAGAGAGAGGGAGAAAGAGAGATAGGGAGAGAGAGAAAGAGAGAGAGGGAGAGAGAGGGAGAAACAGAGATAGAGATAGAGAGAAAGGAAGAGAGAGGGAGAGAGATGAGGCAGAGAAGGTGGGGAGAAAGAGGGAGGGGAGAGGGGAGAAAGAGGGAGAGACAGAGATGGGGGAGAAAGAGGGGGAGAGAGAAGCTGACAGCAGTCACATCACTGGGCGCTTACATTTATTCCATTTAACATAAGGAGCACTAAATGATAACTTCTCATGGTGTGGAGTGAATCTGCCTATTCCTACTGGCCCAGGAGGGGACCGGTGCGATACTGCTGAATGTATAGGGAACAGCACCGGACCATGTGGATTACTGGCCGCTGAGCACTTCCAGTAAGTCAAGATTTCATTTATTTCACAGGCTGTAATTATTTGATGCTTCTGATGACATGCTGCCTCTGAGATCTAGCTCTGTATCTCACAATTCGTTTTGTTGCGTTTTTGTAGGCTGATCGCGCGCCATTTGTAGCAGCTAAAGGAAAGCACTGCAAAGCCCACCCGCCTTACAGCTGTCTCCCTTATAGCCCACTCTATTATAATAGCAGACCCACAATAAACTGCTAAGCGTTGCCCCTCTGCCAGGCTCTTGTCTTTGCAATATCCCTCCAGTGTGCACTGCTTACATAAAGGTTGTTGCCCCATTGTTTGTGCTGCAGTACAGTCACAGGGTAGACTGTTCCCTCTGAGGCCGTTGTCCTATCACGCCATGCAGAGTGGGATGAATTCCGATGGCCTGTGCTTCCTTTGTGCTGCTGAAGCTAAGGAGCTGCTTTGTGCTTAGGAAAGGGAAAAAATGGCGAATCCCTTTGTGTTGAGGCCCCTTTCTTCCAGTACAAGGGTTTTCCCATACCCCAGTCCTTCCCAGCACAATGAGAATCAGCACTTCCAGTGGGATAAAGGCATTTGTCAAGGGGAGAGATACTGCTTCTCTGCAGGGGCAAATACACAGTTTGTTACGACTCATTCGCTAGCACTTAAAATGTAACCCAATAGAATGTGTTATAGAAGCAGGGCACGTATGCACAGGTACCTCTGTGTGCAATATCCCCACCGAATGGCTAACAATGGCACCAAACCAGTACCATTTATTTTAATGCAAGCAATGTCTACTCAGCCTCATGTGCTAAATGTTACCAAATCAAGATTGCTGTGGTTCACAAGTCGTTGTTTTCAACATAGTAAGTAGGACCCCTTTACTTCTGCTTGGCTCAGAGGGGCTCTGCATAGCATTTAGTTTATACATGGTGAATGTGTGTTGCATAAAGCTAATGCTGATTTATTGGGCGATCAGCACTTGTCATTGTGAAAAACAGTGCGTTCAGTAGGCTTCAGAGTATAATAGTCAGTGACTAGTATATTACTTGGATTTATATTCCCAGTGATGTATGATCAAAACCTTGGACAGCGAAATCCCTGCAGCACCAGTAGCAGCTAACACGTGCCTTGCTATCACAAACAAGCTGTGCACTGCAATCACTCCTACTGGATTCTGCTTATTTCAGTGCTGCATCCATATGATAACTGGGCAGCCATCTTTGGATTTATAGCTGGGCAATAAGTTTAAATGGATGGCATATTTGTTTTCAGCAGGTATTCAGCTTGTCCTATAGATTTAACTTCCAATGAAAACTGTGCAGATATAGGACCGCTGCTTTAAGACATATTTTCATTTACCATGCAGAGATCTTGGTGATGTTGCTTAAACCACTGGAAGTAAAATGATTAATGGATAAAAAGACTTAATAGATGCAGTGTGGATGCACAGATATTGGTGTAATGGATATTATCTGTTTGGACTGTGATATCATGGACCGCAGACTCAGCAATCAGTGAATGCCCTAATTATGTTATCTAGATTCTTTTGCAGTTGTTCCCATTATTAAAATACAACGATATTATTGTTTGCTTGTTTGTTTTTTAAATATATCATTAATTAAATGTTAGTTAGACAAGGAAAGGCCTTGGAGAAATGATATTAGATTTTTTCAAGTGCTGAACTGAAATATGTGGGACTGCCCAAGAATATTGAAATATGGGAATGCCAGAACTGTTAATTAAAAACAGTTTAGGTCACTCATGTTCAGCAATAGGATAAAAGAGACCCACTGTGAAAACTCAAGAATCTGGTAGAAAACCTATGGACCTATTCTCCTATATGCACAGGGTACCGGTGTAACCTTACCTATAAGCCTGTCCCTTGTCTTATCGTTTATAGACTTGTCATTGTTCACTAGCACTTCAGTTACCCAAGGTCTTACCCTGAACGTCCAATGCTTTTTTGTCTTCCTTGAATACCACTGGAACATTAATAATAGTACATATACATAGATGTAGATGATTTGTTGAAAATGAGTATTTTAGACGTTATTTGTAATAGAATCAGCAAGCTTTCTGGATTACAAACAGGCTATAATCCCTGATCTATTTTAGAATATTTAGAATAAAATAGTCAATGTAGAAATGGGAAGATATCTGCAGATGCCCCCCCCCCCCCCCCCCCCCCAATCCTTTACTATTTAATGGAAAGGGGCTAGTGCTGTGCATTGGAAAGTAGGTACATCTGGTTATACTGAAGGGCAGTGGAGTATCTTTATTACTACGGAATTTCCATATTCTAAATGGCAGCAGACCATCCAGAAACACAGGAGAGTAATAATTAAGTAATCGATAAGTAGAGGTGGAAAAGCTGCTGGAAGGTTTCACCCTTGATTGGAATGAGCTTTGTAAAGAGGATGTTCAGAGTCCAGATTGTGCTGGGCTCTCTGTGGTTTCAAGGACACACAGAGATGATGAGGACTTTGGGAGCCAACATCTGCCTGGCGGATGACGTCAGCGGTCCCGTGTAATCCTCTTGTGCTGAAGGCAGTTGCCTTATTTGTTTGGCTGTAGAGCCATTAATCCCTAATTCTGGATCAGCAAAGCGAGGGGAGAAGACTTCACCACTGCATCCGTCATTCCCAAAATCTGAACACACAGAAGCAACCCCTCTTTCACAGCAAAATCATCCAGTGCTGAGATCTGAGCATTCAGCACACTCCTCAGTTGGTATGCAGATACAATTTGCCTATTTCAGAGATTTCTGCCTGAGTTCAAGTTACATTGCAGGGGCTGCATTTGAAATGAATGAGATCATATTATAGATGCATTTTATTCCATGCCCCCTATTGCAGTGTTCTAAGGGTGGGTTTGTTCTCGATTCTGGGGAAACGTTCATTCCATATTTGAATATTTGAAGTCGATTTAGCATTTCAGTTTTGCATTAGGCACATATGAGGGTTAGTTCACTGGGGTGCAGGGGGGGGGGCATCCATTTTATATTTATTGGCATTTGTAAATAATGGAAGATGGCAGATTTACTATTGTAATGCTCTCAAATGCATTATCTACTGCTATGCTGAATAGGACTGGACAGTTTATATGTGGGAGTGAGGGATGGTATATGCCCTGGGTATATTTTTTGGGGGGGCATACACTACTAATGTACATGATCTGTTTTTTATTTTGAAAGGAATCGCTCGGATTCTACTAAAGAAGAAGAAGATCGACTCTTTGATGCATCAGAATTCTTAAAACTATACAGTGGAAATGAAAGCTTAAGGATCCAGCCATTTCTGTTATGTTAAATGGATCTGGCCATCGCTTTATATAAATGCACTTCATCGCCTGGTGCCAAATCACAAACCAGACAATAGAGGTCAACTCTGCACGCTTTTTTTTTGGACATTCCTGACTGCCCACAGATTGAATCCCACAAGGGTAATGTGTTTTTTTTTTTTCAGCCGACAGCAAATCATTCTTGGTTCAGGCTTTTTCACAGTGACAATCAATATGGATACGATATCAGTTTAAACATTTAAAGGGCAGTTAAAAGCCTTAGTTTCCGCAGCTCCCATCCCGAGTAGAGTAAACTTATAGCTGGGCCATATGGGCTGCCCATACTCTCCAGGGACTGGGCAGGTGCGATTGAGTTATTATTTATTTATTTTTTTCCTCTTTGCAAAAGAAAGATGACCTTTCCTTTCAGATCATCGGGTTAAATCAAGGCACGTGTCACACACAGTGGATAAATCTGGCTTAGTTGATTGTATGCACATCTTACATATATCATTCAGGAGAGAGAGAGAAAAAACAAACAAACAATGATTTTGTTAAAATCACCAATGCACAATTACCATCCACTCAATGGAACTCAGTGGTGAGGATTGTATGTGCCCTGCAGAAAGTGCCTGTAAAGGAACAATGCTTGGAGGTGCTGCATTGTAATCAGACTCAGTACCATAGAAATGAGCCTTGCTGTGGAAGAAATGATAATGAAATAGATGGAGGGGGGGTGGCGTCCTTGCAAGTCCTACAGAAACCTTTCGCCATTTTGGTTCGACCCAAGTCTCTGACTCTCCGTGTTCACAGCGGACCTTGATTTAATGTCATACAATTAAGGCACGCGGTGAATGCCAAGAGTGGAGCCTGAATGCGGCACTGAAGACCCTTTATCTTCGCTAGAAATAAGCCAGCGCCCATTAGCTGCAATTGATTTGAGTGCTGCAGCCTTTAGACATGGAAATGCAGCAGAAAGCGGTGCATTGTGCGTCATTATGGCATGTGCTTGGGGGAAGGGATTGCATTCAGTGTTCCATCTGATGTCAAGTTTACAAACACCTCTGATGACATCATAGTGAATCTGTATCAACTGAAGGTTGCAAAGTGCAGAGCACGCGCCAGAACGTTGCATTCCATTCATTACTCCTCTGTAAACGAATGATAATACATACCATGTACATGTCAATCTGTCCATTTAACAGCCCACATGATAATGTGTTGTGCTTTACGTGTATAAATGAATGTAATAGATGTACTGTATACTATAAAAGGTGCTAAAAAAAAGAAAATAAATGGATTAAAGCACCATGGTATGTGTGGAGAATGACAGTGACAATTTGATTGAAAACACTTTACACAGATTTTAGTCTGGCTAACATATCTTTTTTTTTTAATAGACCTACATAAATATATTTATATAGATAGAGGGGAAAAAGATAGATTTTGTTGGCCAGCCTTCGAGGAACTTGTAAGAAACTGTATTGTTTTAGGGCAGAGAATCAGGCAGCACCAGGAGCTGTCCCTAGTACTGAAACTCTACACACCCTATTAAAGCCTATAGGAACAAGGCCCAATGCACCTTCAGAGCTGACTCTCACAGCAAGCCTGAACTAGGGACTGATACAATCTGCATAAGCAAAGGCAGACAGACTGTATGTCTATGTCAGCGTGACTAATAGGCAGTCTGTTACAACAGGCACAGCACTATCTGCAAAGAACAACAGCATATAGATTTGGCAAACAGATTGCATCCAAGCTGCCCTACCCAATGCCAGAATGTATTACAGCTAATCAAGCCCTTTTATGAGACAGGCACGCTAGATTATATAAACTATATTTAAAGGTCACAGTCAGAAATTATATACCAAGCTCGAGTTACAGAGCTGAGTGTTCTGATCCAAAAGAACAAGGATAAAGATAAAAACATATACGCTAATGCGTGGATTTATTAGATACAAAGGCACACTTTGCACGTTACAGCTTCACATTTACAACGACTGGGTTAAATGCTGCCTTGTTGTGATCTGAGATTTAGCTGTAAGCAGGTACAATGCTATAAAGATTGTAGTTTCTGTGGTTAGATACTACTGAGTTATTTTTCTGAAGCTCAGAATAGAATCACCGATTATGACATATGTGACGGGCAATTTAAAACAGTGCACAATGGTTGTATTAACTGACACACGGTAATATGTATATATATATATATATATATATATATATATATATATATATATATACACACACAAACACACATATTACCGTGAGTCAGGCTTAATAAATATATTAAATATACTCCAGCAGATTTAAGAATAAATAGAGTGGGGGAATGTACAAGCACAAGTCTGAGCTGTACATGAAAAGCCTGGTGTTTTCCCCCAAATGGTAATTAAAGACACAGGAATCTATTTTTATTTTATAAATAGATGAACTGTTATTTTAATCTTTGGGATTATGTAATGTCCAACAAATGAATGATGCACTTCTATTACTACAGTTGGACTGGAGAGTTGGAGCCCATCAGGAAAGCAGAAATCAGGGGTCCAAATAATCAAAAGATTTGTTTTTTCTTCACTAACTTATTCATTCCCTACGATATTATTTCCAGTCCCCTACACTGTCCTAATGATTCAGTCTGAAATTCCAAAAGGGCACTTATTGACCTGGGCCCGTCAATAAGTGTGTGTGTATTTCAATGCACAAATTGAAACACACTTCTACTAAAAATATACTCATAAGTACAAAGCTGTTATAGTGCTTATGCCAATAACAACCAATCAGCAATAAGCTTTCAATAGTGGAATTCAAATTAGTGAGTGAAAGAAAATTTATAACTGGCCTGCTGGTAATCCACTGCAGTGCTGCAATTTTGTAGATATTTTAATGAATGCATTTTACTTGCTCCTTCAACCACAAAATGCAAAATATAAAAAATAAAAATGTAATTTAAATGTAATTTAAAAAAAGGGGGGCAAATGAGCTACGAGAGCCAGTTTAAAACAAGAAGAAGCCATGATAAACAAAAAAAATCAAAGCTGCACCTCCATGTAACTAATTATAGCCTAAAGAGATTTAATGATAATTTAACAATATCATGGTTATAGAATAAGATTTTATTTATGTAAATTCATCTGTGTGTCAGCCATTGGCCTGCTTTCCCAACCTCACTAAAGCTATCCCTCATATCTCCACTCTATCTGCTGCCTGATTGGTTAAAAGGCTCTGCTGAATATTACACTATATCTAATTCATGGTTTGTCATTCAGTATATTTGTTTCTGTACATGAAATTCACAAGCCTAATCAGACTCCAATGTGCTTAGCTACGAATATGTAAAGTACTTGGATTGTACAATTCACCGTTAATTGTTATTTTTAGTTCTAGTATTATATAATATGGGAATATTGGGGTTATGCATTCCCCAATGTAAAAAGTCCAGAGCATCAAAGGATAAATAATGAAAAATAATCAGAATAAAAGGTTTTATTTCCTTGCCACAAAATGTAAAACGGATGAGTTTTAGATGTGGCTAGAACCCAGATTTATTTTTCAGACAAAAAGTGGTCATCAATTTGAAAAAAAAAAAAGTTCCCTATTCTACCATAAATGTGTACTGTACTGCATCAATAAATACCATTATAACACAGCATCATAATATACTCTGGTGCAGCCCAGCGCCCCCTACCGGGGCAGATTTCTGTGGTTCACTAAAATAAATTGGACATTAACATAAAAGGTTTCCGATCAATAGACTGATAGTGACAGCTGGGAGATGGCCGGTAATGGCAAGTGAACCGTATGAATAACGTCCACACAGCGATATGGACAAAGCCAATAAAATGGAAAAGGGATAATCTGAGCTCTCATCAAATTCCCAGTGTCAGCAGCACATGGGGGGGGGGGAGGTGGAAGACCCTGTATCCCATGTGCTAGACAAGGGAAAATGGTGGGATGAGTCGGTGTCCCCATGCGATTGCTGATAAATCCCCATGCGATTCTAATTGTATGAATGCAATCGCACAGCTGCAGTGGGCGACTCAGCCCTGCAGGATCTGGAGACATTTGCAGACAATGGAAACCTGTGAGTTTTTACTGAAAACCTACTGAGCTGATTTGTAAGAAGCCAAGGGACAGTCTCTCACCGCGGAGATTAAATCGCAGCTTGTTTGTCGTTTGCAGCAGGGCTTGTTCACAACAATGAAAAGACGATATGCGGAGGCAGGACGGACTTTTCTATATACAGTTGCCTCTGATCTTCCTATAATAACATCAGGCAAGTTTTTACATTTCGACAAAGGAAACGATCAGAACAAATCGCCGGTAAATCAGTCCGCCTTATTATTATTATTATTATTTCCTGCGCGGCTTTTAAGCTCTATACGGCAGCTGGTCACGTGGTACTGCAGAGTACTTGACCCATACTCTCTGCAGATACACGAGGAGATCGTAGCGGTAAAGCAGCGACGCGCTGTCTGTCGCAAAGCACTGATGGGATGCAGTACAGACGCCCCTGGGTTGCATGATCTGATCTTATTCATGCCTGGACTGGCAATTCATTGCTTGTCAGCAGAGAGCTGATATATTTAGGCAGTGGGGGTAGTGTGCACAGTTAAAGCACTGTCCCTTTACATCAGAATGAATATTAAGCTTCTCCATACTCAGATCCACACACGGTCACATGGACAACAGGCTGCTCCCAGTGTATTCATGTTGCTCTCTGCAAGGTTATCTGAAAGGCACGTGTTAGATTAGCCAGCAGACAAATGGCAGGTAGCTTACACTCAGGCCACTATTCCCTGCAGATGTTTGCAAGAGGCAAGGCTGCTTTGTAGTTTTTTTTGTTCGAGCACATTCATGGGCTTTAGTATTTAGTAGTGTTTGATACATAGAATTTTTTCCCTTCACCTAATGGAAATATTTACAGGGCAAACAAGAAGAAGATAAATGTGTATGTGCTGGAAAGGCCTGCATTGTCAAATCAGGCACAGTTATACAGAAATATACTGTTGATTTAGGCTATATAATAACATGTATAATGATCACCGTAGGGATATATATATATATATATATATATATATATATATGTATATACACACATAATCCTATAACACAGTAATGTGGTATGTCACCCTTATCAGTGCATTTGCATCATTCATATCTCTGCCATGTGTCACACCACAGATCCCAAATATTGGAGCATATCCACTCCTGTATTGATATGGATAATGCAGTCAGCACAGCAATATATAATCTCAATACATTTACACTCATATCCCAGCATTTATCAGGGAGTTATTCACTAAGGTGGGAAATCAACTGTCGAATTCGTAAACAGCGGATTCCCATAGCAAATCCGCAACAATTTCCCCATTGTAAATTTGCGACAATTTTTTTAAAGTTAAGATTGCGACAATTTTCCCATAATAAAGTCGTAACTGTGACAATATTCTCGTTATAAAAATGCGACTGCGACAGTAGCAGCCTATTGCGACTGACTTTATCTGGCAAATTCACACCTATACGCAACAATTTAGTGAATAACCCCCCCCCCCACTGGAGTCAGTTTCAAAGAGCAGCCTGGAAAAACTGAAACTAGGGCTCCATATGCTGATATGTTTGTCTGCAGAGAGAGAAAACAGCATGGGTCTGTTTGCTTCATCTCCCCATGTATGGGGGCCTGAGCGTTTGCCTAGTGTGAACCCCACCAAAATCTGTGTCTGTCTGATTTACCAGAGGCAGTAGAGTTGTGCACCGTGTTAGCCATAGATTTATGCAAAGATAAGAGAGTATAGGTGATACCTTTTATTGGCTAACGAAATAGATGGTAAATGCAAGCTTTCGAGGCTCCTAAGGCCTCTTCATCAGGCAATAATATGGAACTGAGAATGACTATTTTATACTGAAACTGGTACATCACGGCTAAATGTTATCAGTTTGACATCCTGACATCAAAAGAATCATACACTGGAAAAAAGCAATAAATTACAATCTATCCAACAACAAATCCTAACCAGTACACATGTGAATATAATGCTTTATCTTCCTTTTATCTCACCTATTCATTCTGATTATACTCATTAATATGAAACATGTAAATGACATACATTTATATCACACAGTCCTATGTGCCTACAGTGGGGAAAAAAAGTATTTAGTCAGTCACCAATAGTGCAAGTTCCACCACTT